>CAEFZX010024010.1:0-135190 GCA_903066825.1 Alfaro cultratus | reverse complement strand
TATGTCTAAGAGTGAAAAACTACTGAGGAACGGATGGAAGAGATTAGCTATAGATCTCGTCACACTTACATCAATCTATGTGAGCTGTATTTCAATCCACAGCAACAACTTTGTTGAAATAAACTTCTTCACTGTGTGATTCTTTTGCAGATGCAGAGCATAACCCAGTAAAGTAGGGAATCCCAACAGTAATCCATAAAAATCCTCTAAAGAATGTCCCATGAAAGACTTGGCAAAAGAACCATTAGCAGGGACTTTAATTGGCAAATTGCAGAAGCAAAGAGAAGGTTGTACACTTCAGGGAGCAGTGAGGTGACTGGATACAGGACAGGAATTAGTAACAAGGAACAGGTGATGAATTGATAATAGAAACGGCAAACCATTATCCAGGAGCGAGATCAAAATAAAAGAGTACACGGGTGAACAACTGTACTTAATTTAAAATAAATGTATGCTTAAATAGTTTCATGAAAGAAGTTGACGGTGAAAATGTAAGAAACCAAAAACAGTTATCCACCAATTACTTAGCACAAGCTAGTCCTAGCTTATAGTCAATATAGGAAAGCAATACTTTAACAAGTGTAAGATATTAATTATCAATAATAATAACAGATGGTTATGGGGTAAAACTTTCAACCCATCCTTTAGTAAGATCAACATTAAACATCTGTCACTTTGAGCTTTATTTAAAGGTAGAGAATCTATAACAAAATCCTCAAGTTATGTTATCAGCCTTTTAATTACATATAAAAACTAGACTGAAACTAAATACAGTCAGATTGACAATAATGAAATGATTGACCTTTTCATAAAATGCATAAAAAGCAAACTAGGAAGGTTAAACCCAATCAGTTCTAGTTTTAGCTATGTAAAAAAAGGCCAGAGTAAAACCAACTCCACTCTAGGATAAATATATTTCCTCTACGTATAATGACAGTTTTCATATTGTCGAACATCTTTTTAAACGTTTGGATAAACTATTTTGGGCACAAAGCTAATGCTAATGTCAAACTGGCTAAGTTACTGAGCTTCTCTGATGAGTTTGTTGACAATAAAGAGCTGACTGCAATGTTTGGGGGGGAAAGTTTACAAGCTACCTTACTAGAATACATCTAAAATAAAAGGCTTACGAGTTTTATTCCTTAACCGCAAAATACTGCGGTTTTTATTTTTTAATGTGGACGACAACCCAGATGAGCAAAATCAACTTCATATAAACTTTCAATAATTTAGGTACAGTTTTAAATTAGTGTTATCTGGACAATTTCTAATCTGAAATATTTTTTAAAATACCACATTAATACCAATTTGTAACCAATGCTGCTGGTTATATTTGAAAACTTTTTTATTAGTGTAGTTTCTTTGCAAAATCATATCTGTCAGGGACAGACAAATAGATAAAAGAAATAAAAAAGTTCCCCCATGCAGTCTGTGAATCAGCTGTCTGAGGAGATTGATATATTTTGGATCCAAGAGTGGAAATGACTGACATTACTGTAGAGCTTTGCCTAAAGGAAACCCCGAAATAAAAAAATAATAAAAAAGAGAGATCTGAAGATGAGCCCCAGTGAGGATCGAGTCCGCTCTCTGCTAGCACTCCCCAGGAAGTCTGCAAGGCGAGCCGAGTAATTGGGAGAAAACTTCCAGCCGGTGGACTCAGACTGTCGTTGCTCGGCAGTCGGCAACCTGATCGTAGTTTCACCCAGCTGTCAGCTCAGATCCGAAGTAATCAAACACCGCCATTAACAAGCTGCTCATGCTCCAAAATGGCTCATGGAGAGAGGGAAATGACCTAACTAAACAGAGGCAGAGGAATACTTATTAGTGCATTACAAACGCAGAGCAGTCCGGCCTCACTGCAGAAGCTAATTCAGACGTCTCTGTCGTGTATTTTGCCTCGCGGTGGAATCATGCCTCTGCTTTCCATTTACATGATTTTTTCCGATGATGGGAGAAATGTGCCATTAGGAATGCATTACGCCTCCCTCCCCTCGTCACAGTGCTAATCAGCATAATGTGAATTATTGCTATCATTACAGTGGGTGGCTGAGAAATAACAGTAGGTCTTAATTATTCAACAATGAGAAATAATAAAGGGAAAGCAAATGCACCTTTAGTTTGTGCAGCCAACAGTCATTAGGCTTTGGATCCGTCTCCCCTTTGGGAGCAGAACCAGGTCCTGTGTCTGTGATGTGGGTCTAATGAGCAACCAGCCCCGCCCCCACCCGAACCTGATGGCCACCTTGGTGCTGAATGAGAGAGCAGAGCGAGGGAATCATAGGAACCCAGTGGATGTGGGATTCACAGTAATTGTATCAAGTTACAAAGTCTCAGGCTAATTACCGCCGTTTCCATGAGCAATTAAAAAGGAAAACTGGGGGCGTAATTTGCAAAAACTTGTTTTTAATTCATGTTCATCTTCCATTTTCCAAGTTAAAGTAGGTTGGGTTATTACTCAGAACTCTCAACATGATATACTGTCTCGTTTATATTTTTAAGTATAATCCACTCCTTGTAGATGGAGCTAAATGTATAGACATATTGCAGATCCCCACTGGAAGGCAAAAAGCTGCTGCCTGGCAATGACTACCATTGTTTTAGCTGTTAAGTTGTCAACATAATGCGCTAAATCTTAAATGTATGTGTGATATATAAATGAAACAGGAATGCAGTGATTTGTTACCAATTGTCAACACTATAATAACTAGATAGAAATGCCAGGAAAAAGTTTTAAATAAGAAATAAAAGAGTAGGCCAGTCATGCTAGCTTGACTTTGACAACTTTAACATGTAGATGTGCTGTGGAATTTGGTGTTTTTCAGTTCAGTTAAAAAAAAATTAAAAAGGCGAACTCTGACAGATCATTAGAGCAGATGTTGAAATTAGCTAATCTACCACAATTGTGTAGATTAGCTAATAGCAGATGCAGCTAATCTACCACAGCGATCAATAAATAATCGCAAAATAAACATGAAGCCTAAAACCATAGTACTTTAATGGACTGAATGATGTTATTTGTGTGGCAAACGTTTGAGTTGGATCAATCCTTCCTTTGTCAAAAATCTGTAATAGTAAAATAATATTTCATACTATTACAACTTCAACTAGTAATAATGTGATAATCAATTGGCGTCAAAACCATGTAACAATATAAAGATTTGTGTTTTTCCTATATTTTTAGTCTATTAAGCTGTAGCAACACACATTAGGTTTCAGTCAACACATGAAAGGAATCATCACTATGTTGGCTTTTTAAAAAGCTTCACATAATTCAAATCTGCCTGCTGTGCTGCATTATTCCTGCGTTTTTTGCCTTTTTTTATGTAGCAGTTCTGCAGAGCGACAAATTAAAATGGCCTTTTCCCTCCTTTGTCAAGTGAAATTAGTGCTGCTGATTTTATCAGGTAAAACCTGTCAATCAGAAAGACGGTTAATCTGAATCCCCGTTCAGTCGGTTCCAACGAGTGACGAGCACAGCCACAGGAAGAAGCTAAGGATACCACGGCTAATTTTTAAATGCAAAACAAAACAAAGATTGACATCCAATCTAATCTTGTCTAATAGCGACAGCAATCAAAGTGACTCAGAGTAAGACCAGGCATTCCTTCTAAAACTCTTCAGATCCTTTTAAATTTAGATTTTAGGCCATAAAGTTAAATCTAAAGTTATTTAGCTGAGGCTTCAATTGTTTTGACCAACACAACATAGTCCATAATTTACATTCGCAAAGGAAAGCATAGGAAGTATTCGATTTGTTTTGTTTTTTTTAATGTAGCTTTTTGACACACATGCGAAAATGAGATGTGAACAGAAAAGCACTGAATGTGCTAATCTGTATGGGGAGACAGGGTGGTGGCAGCGTCATGCTGAGGGGATGCTGTTCTTCGGAAGGAAGTGGTCTGGGATGGAATTTGAAAAAGGGCAGAAGTTCACTTTCCATCAGCATAACGAGCCTGAATGTGAAGCTAATGTTACCGCAGAACGGTTTGGATAAAAATCTTGCTATTTATTGGAAAGACAGTTTTGAATGTGTGAAAATTGAGGTTTACAGATGCTCTCTATCCAATCTGAGTGACTTTAAGGCAGCTTACTGATTCTTAGTTATGAAAAAATATGCAAAAAAAGATCTTCTTTACTCCAGTTAACATAAAACCCCAACTAAGGAAATTTTTTTGTGGTTGTAAATTGAGAAAATGTTAACTCTTTATCTGCTATAAAGAGTTTTGCAGATTAAAAGTCATTTTCCTAGAGATTAATAGGTGTTTGCTGCATTCAGTGATGGCACTGCAGGGCCTCTCTGACCTTTCAGAATCAGCTGCCAATCAAATTAGAGTCAATTTCCTACTTTGACACGGTGATTACAGCCGACATGATTCACAGCATTGAACCGCCGCCCTTCAAAAGAAAACAAGCTTTTGAGCGTCGGAGGAAACGTCGAGTAACTTCGCCGAGAATCGCCTTCCCCTTCGGTCCGGATCTGACGGCCAGCAGCCACATCCATCAGATCTGACATTTCGCCGTTACGTCCCACTGGCGCTCCTACAATGCTGATGACTGATCTGTACTGCTAACTGTGACGGCGGGGCGAGGGCCGCTGCCTTTGTGTGGTCTGAAAGGTTAACACAGATAGATACCGAACCGAACGCGCGGGATAATTAATGTTCATCCCCGAGGCGTCCCAAAGCCTTCCTGTTAGCAACATCGACAAACTGAGGAGACAAGGAGCAGGTATGGAAATGAACTTTGAATTTCTTTTTTCCTTACGTTTCTTTCGGCCGGCCGGCACGCGTTCTCGTGAGTGAGAGTAGCGAAGGAAATGAAATCCAAGGTCACATTTCACTCGCCCTGCGCGGCGGATTCGGTTTCAATTGAAATTCTGCTACGTATCCAGATCACATAGGTCTCCGTCAAAGCAAAGCTGTACTCCACACCCTGCCAGCTTTGCACAAAAGACAGCTCTCTTCCTTGTGAAGTCTCTCTAAAGCCTTTCAGATCAGCAGAGATGTGAATTATTGGATATATTTTCTGAGTTATGAAGCTGGTGGGGGTGTGAAAACCTGACAAAACATTTATGGAGGTTCTAATGTCGAAACTGCTTATCTTGAAAAAAACAAAACAAAAAAATACAGGTGAGTTTTCCAGTTTAGCTCAAGTTACTGGTGCAAAATATGAATCAAACTATTGACTGATTCCTTGAAAAAATAGATCCTTTGAACCAAAAGGTGTAATGTATAATGCATCAGTGAGAGTGTAGAGAGGACTCTACAAATGCTCAATCCAGGTTTTCAACTCTGGTCTGCCTAAAATACTAGACTTCAGTTCTGTTGAAGTGAACTCTGGCACGGTTTGAACGCATATGTGAACGGAGACCACGCTAAAAGCAGGAAGTGGACTATAGCGCAGGGCATTCTGGGTACGTACAACCAAAACAAATCCACATTAATCGCTGGCAGGAGAAATGGCTCATTGTCTTTTACCAGAGACGAAAGAGAAATCCTACAAGCAACTGCTGAAATTGAACACCTCTCCATTTTTGTTTACATTTCTTGAAGGAGGAAAATTGCCCTCTTCTTCTTCAGAGGTCTTTGAGTCGTTTCCTTCAGTGTTTCTTGGTGCAGCTCCCCCATAGGCGAGTCAAAAGGTTTGGTTTGTTTGACAGTGTAGTGTGATAGTGAAACACACTTGGAAATGCAACAAATGCTGCAATTTTGGTCCCGTTTTATTTTACCCATCAGTTCGTCTGTTTATGCTATTTTAAAAATCCCACTTCATTACCAACTTGCCCTCTTTTTTTGTGCAGATCGTTTTAACCAGGAAAGCCTCTGAGGTTGGATGCATACAATAAATACAATCTTTCAGGCTTCAGACACTTTAAATAAATCTCAATCCATCTTTATTTTTTTGGATAACCCAGTGCAAGTCCTCTTGTGAATTTAGAATAACTTGCTCCTGTCACCATGATTAATGTCAACCTGACTCTGCTTGTCTTTTCTCTGCTCTGTTCCACACAAATTAATGGTAAAACAGACCTTTTTCACTCCCTCTTTCTCAAGTAATTCTGCTTCTCTCCATTTGTTCTGCCTTTTTTAAGGAAATAAACATAAAATGGGTGAAGAAAAGCACATTTTGTCCTTTGTCCATTCAACCTGGTGTTGCTCGTCTCGTTATTCACCCGTCTTGGTTCCTTCTTACTTGGCTGACAGTTTAGAACAAAGTTAGAGGAGTTGAATAACAATTACACATATATTACATATAATATAATTATGTGCAACCCGTAGCATTTTCCCCAGATTTTTGAATGTTAATGTCAAGCTGTCGAAAATGAAGAAAAACAGCTTTAATTTCTGTAATTACACACCTAAAGAAGTCAGACACACTTGTCTTAATATACCTGTTTTGTGTTTGTTACATGACTTTTAGCTGTAAATGGTTGACATTTTCTACAGGCACTGTGTTATTAAAACCCTAATTATGATTTTAATTAGAATCTGAGATTTAGATAATTAAGTTCTTAAATATAAAGATTAAGGGTCTCTCTAAAGCTCTCAGCATTCATTATTGAGAATTTAAACTTGGGACCTGAAAAAAGGCAGATTATAAATATACATACAAAAAAGTCTTAATATGAAACTGGAGTTTATGTAGAAGAAGTTTAGCAAAGTTTATCAGAGACAAATCACAGGATTTTGTTTATTTTAGAGCTCAGTGGGGGATGCATAAAAAAAAATCTATTTTAAATTTATTACATATCAACGTTTACACCAATCGTAATCTACTGACTCATAAGTTAAATAAGCAACAAAGGTGGGATTGGTTCAATTGACTTTCAGTTTTAGGCTTGACTGAATAAATATTACATGTGGTGTTCCTCAAGGCTCTATTCTCAGGCCACTTGTATTTAATATGATCTCACTATATATATATATATATATATATATATATATATATATAAATAAATTTAATTTGGCTGCTTTCTTTATCTATTGGTGCTACAGAAATGCCTTGACACCATAAAACTAGAAAAACTGAACTTATGTTTTGTTTCAAAGCCAAATTGCAAACTGTGTATTTTTATAAACCCCCATTTGTGTTAATATCTCATCGGTGATACTCAAGATAAATAGCTTATTTAATACATAGAAGAACTTTATTACAGCTACATTCTAATATAAATTTGAATAAAATTGAGAAACCAAAAAATATTGTTAGTTTACATGTGATAAAAACCATTATTCAACTAATTTGAGAAAATTAGATGATTGCTTGCTTCTGTAGAATTAAGACAAACCTAATAAAGATTCAACATTCATTTAATCTGCTCCTAAAAAAAATAATCAGTGTTATGTTTCCATTCACATCTTTCCACTAGTGCAAATTTAAAATAACCCTCTTTACTGCAAACATTTTTTCCCCTTGCATAGTAAATTATGGAAATTGCATTACTGATTAGAATCACAACGTAATAAGATTTTTTTTCTCTTCCTCTCCTACTTTCAATCAGTGCAGCTGTGCATCACAAGGAGAAATGGGTCATATCGCCCCATTTCGCTTCTGTAACCTCTCAGTTCATAATGAATAGTTCTTAATGAGTAGCTCTCTTCAGGCAATCTTTAACATGAATTGTGTCATATTCATTGTGCTGCACACTTAGCTTTTCAATAGATAAGTGGCCACCACCTTTCACCTTACTATGTAGAAGTAGGAGTCTGCTGTACTGCTTTGCTAAAAAGGTCCAATCTGGACAACAACCTTTACCCCATTGTGCCAAAGCCTCTTAGGTGTTAGCAACAGTGGTGAGCTAGAAGTGAATAAACGTCCAATTTGCACGTAAAGTTCTTAACATACAGGAAGGGATGTTACTTCATTCCCATTTGTTTCATGTGAAATATGTATAAAGAGACAACAATCACCTGCTCTTTTCCAGCCAAGCGACCGATGACATCACCATAACCTATGATAGACACAATAAAACTAGCTAGCAACTGTATGTTAGCATCTAGCTTACTGGTAGCTTCAACAGCCTCTAGTCAAAGAATGCAAGATGTTCGTGCGCAACACAAAACTTTGTCTGATGGAAAAGTCCCATGAGAAAATATAAAACTACATTAAGATTATTGTATTCAAGGCCAACTTATACTTTTTAAAATAAATTTTAACCATTTTATGGCCTTAAATTTAGATATATGAATTTAAGACTTTTCAAGATGACATAATTCTTACAAAATTGAAATCAATTCAATATGCTGCTGCTGGAGTCCTGACCAACGCCAGAAACATTGACCAAAATTACTGTACTGGTTGCTAGTTTACATTTAAAATCTTGCATTTGATTGAAAAAAGTACTAAAATATTAACACACATATTGACTATAAGCCATGTAGATTTAATTGTGTTTCCAGGTTTGTACTTCAGGCCTAATGCATTTTTCTTATCCCATATTCTATCACATAGAGCACATTACCTTACTAAACAAAAATAAGTAGAACCTTGATTTAATCTTGAAATACATTTATCTTAAATCTGTTTTAATGTGGAAATTAGGTAGATCTCTCTGCAGGTTTTGCCAACATGAGATTAGTGGAGTCTGACATATTTGAAGTGACACATGAATGAGCAAACAAATTACGCATCCCAAGTCAAACTTGTGCTGATCAGTGTAGATTATGAAATAATGTCTGGTAATAAAGCAGCAAGATGTTCCCTCAACCATGAGCAAGTTCTTATAACAGACAGCCGGGTAATTAAGTTTTAGAAGTAAAAGCGGAAGACAGAAGGAGAAGAAGAAGAAGAAAAAAAGACATTACAGAAGGTTTAGGTTAAGCTTATTGTGATTTTTCTCTTCAGAAGCACAGATTTAGGATTAAAATTGTTGAGACTCCTCAAAGAAAATAATCCAGACAGAAGATGTCAAAATAAAAAAAAAGAGAGAGAGAAAAACGTTTTTGTAAGAACTAACATTGTTCTAAATAAAACCCAGATAATTACACTGCCACTCAAATCTAATTCAGGTTAACCTGCAATGTGCACAAAGCATGACAGACATTGTATTCAATTCCTGACAATAACTAGAAGAAGTCTTTTCTTCGAAGGTCAATCTCAATTATCAAGCAGAGGAACCTCATGTCTGACTATTTCTTAAAAAAGAAAAATAAACCACATTTTTCTTGATCACCGTTTCTGTCTGAATGCTCTCTCTCCACAGTCTGCAAACATTTTGTTGGGTTAATGGACTTGTGCCACAACACTGAATCCAAATTAGATACAGAAGGGCTCCATCTCACTGATTCAAACATTTTATATTATTTTGAGGTTGTTGTGCTGCCACTGGTGGAAGTGCATTGCATTATCCAGCGAAACATAATGAAAAATTTGACGCGTATCCTCCAACATTAACGTCAATCAAAAGCTAGACGGTTGAACCTGAGGTAGAGATGTATCCTCCAACAAGACAATGATCCGAAACACGAATCAAAACTTTATATATATTAGCTAAAGCAGACACTAGACAGTTTCATACAATAACATTTCAAAGCCAATTAGTGAAGAACTCGAAGGTTGTAACTTAGTTGGAAGTTTTAAATACCATATTATAGAGTTATATGTTGGTATAACTCTATAAAGCTAAAAGAGCTTGTTATGGACCACAGCATGCTGAAGTAGCGTTTTATTATGAAGTTATTCTTTTAAACATATATATACATATTTTCCATTTTTTGCTTGCTTGTCTGACAAATCAGCTGTTTCAAATAATCTGAAATCAGTGTAG
Source organism: Alfaro cultratus (assembly GCA_903066825.1). Lineage (NCBI taxonomy): Eukaryota > Metazoa > Chordata > Actinopteri > Cyprinodontiformes > Poeciliidae > Alfaro > Alfaro cultratus. The sequence goes on along the minus strand of CAEFZX010024010.1, from coordinate 125,424 downwards.
AATAATTTACTTCATGCTCAAATCAAACTAAGCATAAAAAAGGAAATATTTTTCCTTTTGAGAAATACATTTAAAAATAAAATTCTTGAACATTTTATAGATTTGAATGAGAAATAATGAAATTCAGTCCAAGTTTTCTTAAAGAAACTGCAATAGTCTTTCAGTTTAGTTAAAAAATAGAACTGACAGAGCAATTAGTTATTAGAGATGAACCGATCCACTTTTTCCATTTCTGATACAGCTATCTACTAACAGAACAATTAAGTTTAAATAGGTTATTGTTAAAACCATTTCTAATTTTACTCTACAGCTCTTGGAGAAGCTGGAATGCTCTGCTGTACGTTGATCATGAGGCTGAAACAATAACTCAGACACTTCCTGTCTGAAACTGACTTCTCAGTTTAGGTACAAAAGTTTTTCCCAGGCAGCTTTTAGGGACGACTCTGCAGATCTCAGATTTCCTTTCAGTCTAAACTCTCAAGCTCTCTTCGCCCTGGTTTTTTATTGAGAATCTTAATTCACAAAGCCATTATTTCACCCAGTCACTCACTCTGTTGTATTAATATTAATTCACCCTACTGTTAAATTTACTTGTCAGGCTTTAAAGATACACACTTTTCATTACGTTTCACCGTTTCTTTTCAGTCGTTCACATCTGAGCAACCTAATTACCAGCTTGTCACTCACTTCACTTGATTTAAAAAAGAAGAAAAAAAAAGTGCCCTGCTCATATTGCATTGCAAATTCATGCAGCTTTCAGGGAAAGTGCAAAGCAAATCATGTTATATGGGGAGCTTGAGCGAGCCGAGCCTGAAGCCTGTTGAGGCATACAGAGTGATGGGGCTGCAGGTAAAAGGATTAAGCTCCTGTTATGGATCTACAGCATCATTCGCTCTTCGTTCTCTTCCCCACCAGTTTAGCCCCGTCAAAGGGAAAGACGAGACAAGTCCTCATTGAGTGCACCTTTGATCCCTGTCAGACACTCACGCTTCCTTCCTCCCGTCATCCTCCTGTCTGAAGGCTCGGCCTCTCCGCTCCGCTCCCTCGCCTTCCCGCCGTTTTATCCTCACACCCCGCGGTTCGCCGAGACCCGCCGTGTCCCAGAAGGACCTCGGAGCCCTCCTCCCTCCCCGTAAGCCTGGTGGCTGATTGGAGTGGGCTTTTTGTGCCATTGGAAGTGCACCTAATAGTCGGCGTTGAGGGCTCATTCCTCCCTGTTAACAGCTAACCGCTGCAATCACTCCACTGAAGAACCAACAACGAAGCGGACGAGTGCTAAGAACAATGAGGTGCTACGCTCAATCCGCCGGCATTGATTCCACTCTCACATTAAATGTGCGTAAGAGCTTCGTTAACACATCCTTTATTTCCTTTTTTTCCCCCGTTTACTTTGTAAGCCAATATATTCGAGGGGTTTCAATCCAAGCGCAGGCTGTGATTTAGGTTTCTTATTTACACAATGTTTAGCAAAGGTAATGTGTTGAGCTTTTCTTGAGATTTATTAGGATTTAAGTGTTTATGATTAAACAAAATCATCATCAAAGTCATTGTTACTGGTGTATAAAATCTTAAAATTAATGATGCTTAGCCTGGTGGGAGGGCAAGTAAAGCCTGGTTACCCACCAGGCTTATAGTCCACAAAGGACTATATGGACATGATTTTATTTGTTAGTTAAAGATGCAAAATTCATTGAAGAAAATTAAATAAGATTTGTATGATCAAGCTGGAGCTTCAAGGCAAAGAAGAATGAGCTGCAGCTTCAGTGTTTAGATGTGAAGGGGTGTGTGGTCTGTTGCAAGGAACTTTAAACCAAGCTACTTTTTTTATCATCATGACAAATCTCAAAGTAGCTTTTGCTCCAGAAGAACAGTTAGACAAGGGATTTGCAAGTGGCATCTCTCCAGCCTGCTATTTGTTATCTTCCCACAAAGAAGAGACCCGGTGACTGAGCCATGCCTCTACGAAGCAATGAGCCGAACCCCCTTCACTCTCTCGTGCCGTTACATATTCAATTAAATTCAGCGTCTCCTCGTTGGTAATAGTGATGAATATGCAGGGTGTTAATTTCTTTGTGTCACAGTCTCAGATGAAGGAGACATTGGGGGGTTGGCAAAGCGTGGAAGTTGATTGGATCCCTTGTCACTCTGGGGCAGAATGGTGGAGGTTAATGTTTCGCGAGGAAGGACAAAGTGTTCTGAATGAGACGTTCCTCTGCTCCACGGCGACTGGCACACTTTATAAAGCCGCGAATCACAGGCAAATTATGCAAGTCAAGCAGAAATGCCTTTCAAGAAAGGTTCTCCAAGTAATCCTTTAGAAATGCACTGATATATAGCAGGCCTGTATGAATTTTTAAGAAAGTTATGAGTTGATAAACTCTAATCCCTGGCCTCCTCTGGTAGTCTTTGAGCGGTATTTCCCAATTTGATACTTGGATACAGTCCTGGTCAGTTATTGGTGCCTCAGATACAACAACTGTTTAGCGCACTTAGCTTGTCCTAAATGAGTTTTTCCTGATAAATTCTGAAGTGCTAATTTACTTGGCTGTTTTGAACATCTTGAGTTAAATAAACTTGGACATCTGTATTGAAGTTTTGGTTATTGACTGAAGAATTACTCCACTAGTTAAACGTTTATAGTTATGCTCTTATTTTAAAGGGGGTGAAGACTGTTTCCTCAGTAGTTCTGTTTCCTCTCCTCATGTTTCCCTATAGAATAACTTTATTTCAAACATGAAACAAGTACAGAACATAAATCAGAATTTAACGGCATTATGGGACATGTATATCTATATAGAAATTAAATGAGTTTTTGAATATTTTAATCTTTCAAAGGCAGATATAAATTGAAGGGAAGTTAGTGTTTAGCATTAGCTTCCACTGAATACCAGGGTGGCATTCTGGTTTAGCTGGACTGGTTGCATCCACAATCTAGCATTTGCAGAAACTTCTTGAGTCGGTGAACAGTTTGAAAAGCTAAATTCAGCTATACATGCAAGTTAATTGCTTACATATTTATGGCAAGGCTTTACATTTGACTGTAGCAATAAATTTGAGTTTGGAACAGATCCAAAGACGACTGCAAAAATAGTCTGAAAAGTAAAGTAACCAACAGAAAGCACACAAAACTAAGAAAGGAAAAGGATTGTTTAAATCAGTCATGATATTTAATGTATTTAAAGCTTATAATGTTTATTTCTTATTGTATTCTATGTATGCAGGTTAAATAACCGGCCAAACACGACTCATACTTCAAACAAAAGGGGCAGCCAGCGGTTGCCGTAGGAACCCCCAGTTTGAACTCTACATGAAAGGCATTTGTTCATCATTAAACCAAAGATATCGCTCGCCTTAAGGGAAAAGCCATTATGAGTTTTAATGGTTTCTGATTTGAGCAAAACGTGAAGTCGTGTGCAGCTAACCAGCCAAAAATAGTTTCCACTCAAACAAGAGGCAGGTCTCTAAACTTTGGAGAAATTAGTTGGTTTAAATGACAATATTTCTAAATCACCACAAAAATCTTTGATGAGTAGAAATAGATTTTGTTTGACTTGAAACAGGTGGGGGAGGGGCAGATTCACTCAGGTAGATTTCAATGAGGGTTAGATTTCTGAGCAGCATTTTTTGTTAAGTTGCTCTTATAACCAAGGCTGTTAGCATAGTGGCATTTCCCTTGTTTTTATTGTTGTTTTGTGTTTTTTAATGTAATTTTTACTGTCAAGTGTTCGGTTACCTTAGGTGGTTGCTATTAAGTGCTATATAAATCAATCAGGATAAAAGAGAAGGAAAAAAGCATCGTCTATAAAGAATAACAGGAAAAAAATAGTGTGTCTTGCAAAAGAATTCCCAGTGCTCAAACTTGTTTAATTTTGTCACCTTGTTAGGATTTAATACCATTATGAAAGCTAAAGGAAATGACTGAAATGAAAAATTAAATAACATCCCAATAGAGACATAAAATCTTCCTAAAACACATTAACGTTTGGCTGCTACATAAACAGTGAATGATCTTTTAGTCATTGGGCTAACATGTTGCTGGAAGGTAACTGAACTCTGTGTGTGTGAGGAAAAATCTCCAGAGGGTCACAAGGATAATAAAACATTTCATTTGGCTCCAGCGCCTGTGGGCATCGTCACGTCATACTTTTATGATCCCGCTGAACGAGGCCGTTAGCTGGTGTGAGGATAGAAAGCTTTAATTTATCCGATTATTAGAGTCATTCCCATTCATCCGTCTTCTCCAAAGATGGCTGTATTAAAACACGGAGCGGTAAGAAACACAAGCTGTTTTGGCTTCGGTAATCAGCTCAGTATGGGGAGGCTTTCCTAACAAAGCCCTTCTCTCCTCTTCATGACTACTTTGACGACTCTGCCAAATATATCTAGTTTATCTGCTGGCTTTCCAAACCCCTCTCTCCCCCTCCTCCGTCACAACATCCGCTGTGGAAATCGATGATAGTGACAGAGCGTGGGAGGCAGAGGCTGCCAGAACAGTATCATCCCCGAGTCGCTGATGTCACCTCCAATGCTCCCTGCCACCGGGAACGCTGCCAAAGTCAGACTTTTTCCCGCTGATTCAGCCGGCAGCCGGGCCTGATGTGCATCTTGGGATGCCTGGAAGTGTCATTAACTGGCATGGAGGAGTGTTGGTCCTGGCAGGGCACTGCCACATGCCTCTGGCTTCACACAGCTGAGCACCGCCGCAACGCTCGGGGGACGGAGGAGAGGCAGAAACAGGAGGACAAAAAGGATAGTTGAGAAGTTTAAGGAGGAATAAGTGGAGGGATGTAAGTAAACCCGAGAGGGACGGCGTGTCCTAGCCGACAAAACAAAACGAGGTGAGACGGAGAGAGAGTCTGGCAGGCTCAGTTCCCTGAGGCTCAGCTAGAAAATCCTCCGTTTCTGTTCTCCGTCAGACAGACACCATCCCCGCTCGGCTTCCTACACTTCCTCACACTTCACCAATCTTCTGATCCGCTTTTTAATCTACTAACATGAACGATCGGGGGGACTGACGGCAGATATTTCAACATGGAGCAAAAACCACAAAAATGAAAGAAATGATGGGGGGAGAAGAGAAGGATGTGGAGGAAAGGGGAGAAGGAAGGAACAAAATCGCAAAGAAAGAGAACAAATGAAAAAGAAAGAAGTGCGGGAGAGAAGAAGAAATATAACGGAAGGAAAGGAATAAAGTATGGAAGAAGATGGAAGGCCGAAGGAAAAAATGGGAGGGTAGAAAAACAGAAGAATGAGAGGAAAGACAGTAAGGAGGTAAGGAAGAATGAAAGAAGGGAAAAGAAAACAACTAATGGAAAGAAGTTAGGAAGGAATTTGAGAGAGGAGAGGAGAATAGGAGGAGGAAACAAAGATTAGTGGCTGGATTAACAGACGAATGAACCTCCTCAGACAGGAGTCCAATAAGGTTTCTAGTATGTTTATGCTTTCTATATTTCAGAGCAGCAAAGTATTTAGACCAAAACTTCTAACGCTCAGACTGAAGTGAAACCACTTTTGGACGCTAAGAGAACACAAAAAACAAATGTTTTCCAGCTCCACTCCTGAACCCTCATCGTTTCTGAAGCCGCAGTGAGTCAGCCCTTCCAGAAGCTGCTCCACGCTGCGTCCTCCGCACAAACCCCAACTTCACACGGCAGAATGGAGATCTGTGTCGTGGATTAATGGGATTAGAGCTGTCGTTAGCCCTTCTGGGATTAAAGAGCCCCTCCTGCAAGGGGCAAGCCCGGGGGTGGGTCGCTCCATCAGCACGTTGCCAGAAAACAAACAATATTCCAACCAGGAGCCATCTGCACTAAACCAAACCACCTACAGCCCAACAACATGGAAGAGAAAGGAGAGTAGGATAGAATAAGAGAGCTATCAGCACCTGGTTCACCCTGTGGAGCTGCAGAGTTATGAGTTTCAGTCAGAGAGAGAATGAGAGACGGTAATTGGCCACTTTCAGGAGCACCTACACAGGTCAGCACTTTCCATCCAATCCGGTCAGCTGCTTTCAGCTCAGCTCATTATGTCCAACATGGCTGATTCCAGGAAGAACGCACAGCATGGTACCCCAGGCATATTTAGAGAGGGCTTAGAGGGCAGTAGCCCAGGGCGACAATTTTTTAGCAAGCAACCACAAATTACTTTTTTTTATGAATGCATGTTTTCAGATTTTGTACTTTACATAAGAGTGATGGGCTCTGACTGAATGAGTTGTATATTTGTATATTACACGCCCGATTTAGAACAAACTTAAGAAAACATTAAATCACCATTTATTACGGCCAACAGTGATGCAGTGAAGCATCGTCTAAATTTACACCTGCCAAACACTGGAACGATAAACAACATCTCAGTTAAAGCTAGCCTTCCTGGCTTTAATCTGTAAAAAAAATGGCAATCTTCATGGGTGAAAAACATAACAGACACAAATTTTTGGAAGTAATTATGAGTTTTGATGTATCAGAAAGAGCTTTTTTTGTTTTGTAGGAAAATTCCAACATATTTAGGCCAACTAGTTCAACTAATTGTGGACTTTGGACAATACCAAAACACTAATGTCTTCCAATAAGAAAATTGCCTAGTAATATTTTTAAAATTTCACTCAAAAAACACTCAAACGGCTGTTCCACAATTTGTGCAAGTATGTTCCCTGAGTCTAGATGCAGTAAGTCCCCAGAGAGCAGAAGAAATAAAAACTAAATCAGAAACAGGAAAGCTTTCTTTCCCAGGTGTATTTTCCAGCATTTGATGTCTGTGTGTGAGCGTTCTCGCCATCCGTCCTTCACCTCAAGCAGCACTAGATGGATCCTCTGGAAATAGCCAGGGAGAAAATTAAGAACAGCAGCTGTCAAATCAGAGCGTGAGGTGTGCAGCAACGAAAGAGGAAAGAAGGAAATGTGGGAAGAAGTAGGGGGCAAGACAAAAAAACAACAAAAAAAAAAATCCACAATCACACCTCATGCAGGTAAAGTCAGATTGACATTTGGGGAATAGCTTATTAGGAAATTTCATGGCAGTGTTGAAGTGATTATCCTGAAGCTGTCAGCTGGAAACGGCGTGTCAAAGTGCCACCCAGGCATCGCCCCCTCCCTCCCTGCCTCCAGGTGCTTGATGTGCTGCTGCAAAGAAAACTGAACATATGCTGGAAGAAGGATGTCTGACAAGGAGGAGAAGAGGCAGGAGGCTTATGGGTACACCAGATTGTGGCCAAACAACACACATCTATATTGCTCAACACGAGTGTGTTTTTGCGAACTGATTTGAAGCGGCGAGCTGCTAATAAGGAGATTGAATGGATGAAAGTGTGTCATCCGGTTTCCTGTTCGCACTTCCAGCCTGCTGCGCTGTTCAATCGTCACAAATGACCCATAATGCAGTTCAGTCCACGTTCAGCAGAGGAAGCACCTTGCAAACAAAAATTCATTTCATGAATTAAGAGGAAACCTTTTCTAACCGTTACAGCAGCCAAAACGCTGAAAACTCAAACATTTATCAGTTTACTATGAAGATATTCCATTATCATTTAAAAGTGAGAACAAATAAAACATCTGAGATTACTCTCTGCATGACCATATTGATGTTTTCAATCTAAAATTCCTAATAAGCAAGTCATTGTATAACATCCTAAATTTTTTATATGGAGCTTTAAACAAGTCGTTAAATGAGAAATAATTGAGATATTTTGTTTGAAAAACCAAGAGGAAGTGAACTTCAAAAGTATCTCAAAAATCAATGCTGTTGTTGCTTCTTGCATTAAATATTAATCTAAAAATCAAACAAAACATCTAGTACAGTTCGGAAAATAATGTTCAGGGCTCCTAAAGGGATATTGAAGGGGAAAAAAAAAAGTTCTCATGCGAATCAGATACTGCCTCGTGTGCGCAGGTTTACAAAAATAACTTAATGGAAACACTTCAATTAAAAAGAAAAAAGTTTCTTGATATGTTTTTGAGTCAAAGAGCGGCTGGTGAGTTTTTTTTAAACTCAAAATTAGCGCATTTTACAAAAATAAATTGTGTGATATGAAACACTTTTTCATGTCACACAAGACTCATGATCAACAACTGGAAGAAGACAAAGATGATGTCTTTTCCCCAGGATGATGGAGCAGCATGTCATTAAATGAGTGCTTCTCATTTAAAGGAAAAACCGCAATTGCAAAATTGTGTTTCTTTTTTAATATTAACAGAATATAGACAACGTTTTGCGCACGTTTGCAATAGAAACACAGCTACTGTCTCCATGCTTAAAATTAAGAATCGGTCTTAGACACTTGATTCTGTCTGGATGTAAAAATCATGGTTCGACTACCCACTGTTTTGCTGATAAACACCTTTTTTTCCCGACTTTGTGCTCAGCTCCCTGATGGCGCCGGCTGACAGGACCTCTCTAACACAGACGGAGTTTTTGCCGTCTCCGTAGGACGCAGGAGAAAAACAGGTAAACAGCAGAGTATGAGCTGTGTGTGCTTGTTGCAGCAACAGCAGGAGAGAATATTGGCAAATGGGAAGGAATGCAGCACACCACAGTTGCACACCGAGGAATTTTCCTTTATAACATTTTCTGTTTGGTGTAAAATAATCAAGTCAAAGGGTTCAAGTTGCAGTGAAGTCATTCCTTATTGGTGTGAAAGTCCAAATCAAATTCTAAATCCTTTGTGACAAATAGACTCTAAAGTCCTTAAACTTATGACTTAGTCTAGGAATTTATCGTATCATTTGTCATTTATTGTTGTTGTCGTCACAATAAAGTCCAGTTAACCTATTTTAAAAACCGCCAAACTGTTCGTATTGTCAGCATAGTTAGTGTTACCATTTTCTCCACTGTTTGTTCAAAGAAAGCATTGCATCCCTGACAAATATGCAATACGATGAGCTGGTCCATCACAATAAATCTCAACAAAACACATTCAAGTTTGAGGTTGTTACTTAGCAAAATGGGAAACAGTGAGGCACCAAACAAGCTGACTCAGATCCATGCATCCAGTGCACAGCGTTGTAGAAGGAATAATCATGACCCGATTCCTCAAAGTCTGAATTATTCAGGTAATTAGGTTCCCTTTGTTCTGCCAATCTTTTGTGTGACACATTAGCAGTGCATTATCAAAGGAATAAAAGATATGTAGTTCATTAAACTCTCATCAGTCTGTATTTTTATGTTGGTTCCCAAAGATCTAAAGAAAAATGAAGAGCAGAAGAAAACCAGGGTGAGACAGGGCGGTGAAAATGAAGGAAGACGTCATTTTACAGAGCTTGGAGGTCAACAGGTAGAACAGTCTGCTAACTGAGCAAGAGTCTGGGATGAGTCGAGAGTAAAAACAGGCGGTGGAGAAATTGTTTTACCACTTTCATTTGTAGTTTCACAATGATGGATCAAGCTGTCGGGAACAAGGACTTGTGTCTACGGCCAAGAATCTCTTGAAGGGACCATCTCATCTCCAAAGCCCTCCACCCAAACACACACATCACCTCCACAGAGCGCTTTTTCCCCCACTTATTGCCAATGCTTTTTTTCTTCTAGGTAACCAATCATACTGGCAGAAACCGGCTCTCGGGGGAGAATAAAAATTGGACACCAAGCCCACTCTAAAAAGTGTGTCTGAAATAATCCAAACTTTTTACATGGTCTAAAAACAATTTTAGAATGTACGCTGCATAAAACTCAGTTAAATGGTGTTACAAAAATAAAATGTTTCTTCTAGTTAAATGTTTTGACTTCTCATGTTTCTGTAAGCTGACAGTCAGCTATTCATTATGGCTAAAGTGGGGGGGGTAAACATAACTTTTCCCAATTACAGCTACAAGCTACAAGGGTTAGCATGTCTGTTGTATGCAATAACACTGCTATCGAGGCTAATCATAATCCAGCTCAATGAGCCAAAATGCTGAAATTGGGTCCGATTGTCGAAGTCGTGTGACAAGAAACAGTCATTTGTTGTGAGGCTCTCAAACTCCATGGCTAACTTTTCTTGCCCCTCTGCATGGAAAACTATTGTGTGATTGATCAGAATTTTCTGAGCGTGTTTATGTGGGAAAACAGGCAGTTTTTCAGCCAAAAAGCAGAATGGACAGTTTTGAGGTGCGATTGGCCGAAGTCGTGAGAAAGTACGTACTGTTGAACCATAACACTAGCTTCCTCCTGATTCTGATTCGGGCAAACATCGACCGATGTCTTCTGGTTTATTTTGGTGTACGATAATATGGAAAATAAAACTTTTATCAATCAATATTTCCAAGCTCAGTTTGGTGTGTCTTGTGACCCTTGAAGGGTGTGTGCGAAAACAAACATCTTGAAATGACGCGACCCTTCAATGACATTTTGACTTCAGCCCACCACGCCGGGCCCTTACATGTCAAACATCCATCCATTTTCTACAATCTTTAGAGGGTCAAGGAGAGGTCAGTGCCAATCTCCAAGAGGTGGAGTACGACCTGAACAAGTCATAAGTCCATCACAGAGACAAGCAAACAAGTCCAATCAGACGATTCAGGGCAAGTCGGGGTGACCAATTAGCACAACTTGAATGGCTTTGGTTACTCAAAACATAGATGTACTGGGAGAACATGGAAACTAAATGCAGAAATATTGCCATGGAAATTCCACACTATACTAAGGTACACAAATTCAGCAGGTCTGTATTTGTCAAATCTTCCTGTGGCTCTTTTTCCAACAATATTAGAAACTATCATTACTCCCCACAGCAATGTATTAGACCAGGTTTGATCTAATACACAATAGCGCCACCATCCTTGGGTATGAGGCAGTGGAAGGACTCCTTAAAATCAGCAAATAATGAACAGGCAGCATGATTGCCCTTCATCTACTAAAGACTACTCTTGAGTTTTTATTCCTTGTTCCAATCTGCTGCACTCCTACAACCAAAGAGTGCACTCTCAGAGATTTTAGATCTCTTTTCTAATTACCTACAGAACTGTTCTGTTAAAAAAAATAAAAAGTCTCAGGGACAAAACAGGAGCTGTGATTCAGTATTCAGACTGACATCTGGAGCCGACGTCTCCGCCACACGGTTTGTGCAGCAAGTTTATTCATGGGTCATCACACTTGATGGTGACTCGAGCTCAACTGAAGCACCGGCGAGATGAAGTAAGTGACAAGGCTGGTGAAAGGAAGGTCTGCCTTTATGGATCGGCTCTCAGGTTGAGTGTGTCAGCTCTTTGGGTTTCCAATTAAGGACAGCAACAGCTGACAAGGAGGAGACATCTTACAATTAGATGCCGTTTTGCACCTGGAATCCAAGCCAAGGGTAGCTTATAAATAGCCTAAAGCAAAGGTGTCAGAAGAGTGGAACCAAAAACATCCTGGGAGTTTTACTCAAGAGCTGATTAGGTCTCAAATTCAAGAAAGTGCACTCAAAAATAAATAATGACCCATATCATGTTACTTCTGAGAACAAAGTTCCGCAAATTTATTTTCGTAATTCCAATTTCAGCAATTCCATGGCCAATAGAAACACAATGCTTTAGGCATGTAATGATTTACAGCTCTCTTTTAAACGGAAAAATTAATCATCTCTTTGTTTTCGTCATTAAAATACAGCTTTGTTCATCTTTGAGCATGTCAAATGAAAAATACTTCCAGAATTATTTTTGACTGACAAAAACTAAATTCTCCTATGGGGTCAGGGTGTAAACCACATACACAAGAGTGATTGACAGCGCTTAGACCTCCCTCCTGGCTCAGAGTGGTTGTTTCTGACTGGGACTGGTAGGACCACTGAAAGGAGGAAGAGGAACCCAATTTTTTCTGTCTCATACTCTACTGTCACAACATAGTGACAGTTTTAAAAAAATACATAAGAACAAATCTGCAAACTGCAGCTTTAAGGTTTCACATTTTAAAACTTTTTAAATCAGGGCAAGCAATTAATAAGGACAACTGATCCATCGCTTGTGACCAAGCTGTTCTAGTCTGATTTGTTAAACAAGTCTGAATTTTGTCAGCCTATTTCGGCGTCAGTAGTAAATTAAACAAAGTTGGTTGAAATTTCTTAGAAATATGTCAAATTAGAACAATCAGTCAAAAGGCTCATTACTAGTTGAACCAGATTGTGACCTTCGAGCATGTGGGTGTAAAAGTGTTTTCTTAACTGCAATAATCAATATGTTGCATTACGCTTCACGCTTCTGTTTTTTTTTTTTTTTTATCCCTTTTTGTTTTATTGATTCCATGTTTTCATCCACTTTATTAATAGATGAAACGGCAGTTTGTTTTAAAACGAGCATAAACAACTTTGAGAGATGCTCCATTTGGACGTTTATGGTGTTATTTTATTTATTGGCCTTTTCAAAGCATACCTATGCTCCTAAACCTGCTTTCATTTTGTGGCGGCTTGGCAATTTATGAGTGGGGGGGGATATTGTTATCCACGGGAAATTCCCCAGAGTGCTCTCTGTTGCCTTTATTACCCTTCCTAAAACATTCTCTCAGGAGTCGGCGCGGATCTTTCATACGGATACGGCGACTGATTTAGAGTTTGTTGACAGAGCGTCTCATGTCGACACGTCGGAGTAACAAAAGAGCCGATTTTAAAAGTACAGTTAATTCCTGTCGGATGAGATCGCGGCATAAAACATTAGGGAACAATAACGCTAAGCCGGGGCCTGTCAATATGCAAAACGAAATCTAGTGTCTGTATTGTGTAATAAACATATTTCCATTGGAATTGTGTGGGCGATGAATGAATAGTGAAAAGCAATTGCAGGGGAAATATCAGGCGAAAAGATTGTTGGGGGTGAAGGAGGGATGTGTGTGAGGTTGGTTTGTATGCAGAGTTGGACGGTGGCTGAGGGAACTGATTAGCAGCAACATCTTGTGCCAAACTACTTCTTAGCCGCACTGATTTCACACTGCTCTCTGTATTCATGTATGCATGGAGCCGTAGTGGAGGATGAGTGGAGTGCAAAACAGCATCTTTTTTATCCCTCCTTTCACCATGCACTCCTCTCAAGTTTTTATTCCTTCGGATGTTCCGGTTCAATATTGTCAAAAGCAACATTTCAGGATTCTTAGTTTGAGTTTGGATAGTAGACTGAAGAAACGTCATGTTGTCTTTTGTTTTTTTTTAGATTTTTGATCCCACTCTGAGTCCTCCTGCTGAGGAGGAACAATCTTAATGGAAATAATAACAAAATGACTTTGAGAGGGAGAAAAACATCTGAGTGAAAGTGGACTGCTGTGCGGCTTTCAGCCTCCTCTCTGCTCAATTATTGGCCTCATTTTTGATGGTTGTTAGAAAAAGACAACAATGAACATCTCTGTTCTTTCTGCAGAACTGAATGATTTCACTGTTGCTGCAATTCTAGAACTGAACAAACAAATAATTGGACTTGCCTGCTTTTTTTTATCTATCATTTTTTTTATATTTTAAATCTTTGTCTCCTATGGTGCTAAATAATACTGGATCAAAGATGACAAAAAAATAAAAAATAAGGCAGACTTCACAATTTATTAATTATTTAGAGTACTGACATCCCAGAAATAAATAACTCGTTTACATAATTTTTTACCTCGTTGTTGTAAAATGTAATTTTGGCAACACAGAACAGATCTTATTTAGTTTTGCATTAATCTGAATTCTGAATAAGTGTTTTTGAATTAAAAAAGTTGGATTTTTAAAAATATCTTTAGTGCATGATGGAGAATTTCACAAGTTTTTGGAGTTTGATCTGATTGTTAGAAAACAAGCTCAATAGTCTTCCTTTGTAAAGCTATATAGATACATTCATGTTAAGAGCAAAGTGGATGATATAGCTTAGCACCTATTCAGGGTTTCTCCCTCAAACCTGGCGGGCTGCCAGGCTGTTCTTGGCCCTCGCCAGGCTGAAGTTGGGTTAATAGCTGAAGCATTGAACTGTGAGCAAGTCAGTCACACCTTCTGCACCCCTGTGCGTTGGCCTCACAAACTGACAGCACCAGCTTTTGCATCTCAGGATTGTTGTACCTCAGTGTGGATCGTTTGCACCACTTTTTGCTCAAAATGGACAATTTGGAGAATTTCAGCGCAGGTTCGCTTCATTTAATTAAAATCTGCAACTTCGTCACTAAAACATACAACCTAAACATTTAATAAGAATATCTTTTAAAATCAATAGTGTTTTAGTCACTTATTATAACAATGAAGTAAATTAAAACAAAAGCTTCATATTTCCACACAAAACCTGCTAAGTGATCCCTGTAAACTACATCAGAAGCAGCTTTTGACACTTCTGGCAACAATTAGAGAAGAGGGGACTTAGAGCAGCTGCTGGTTTCTGGAGGGCTTAAAGAAAGCCCACACATGGAAAACTCCACTCTGAGCCCTGCACCACTACATTCAGCACCGACAGTAATGATGGCCTTGGCACAAACCCTAATGCTCGCTCACTACCACATTTGTTAACATGGGGACATTAACAGCTGAGCTGGTCACGCAATATGTTTCTACAGAAACACTGGCGAGGAGCTAAATGCTACAGAAATAAATATGAAACTATTTTATTAAAGTATGATGTATCAAAGTTGCCACCAGACTGAACACAGCAAAAATAAATACTGCTTAAAACAAAAACAGACACTCTCTCCTCTCTTTTCTACTGCCTTAATTCATATGCAAGTATGCAGCTGCCTTTCCATTTCATTTGGCATTCATAGTAAAGTGTAATCTGCACACACAACTCTTCAATAGCTGCAGGTCATCCGAGAAGCTTCCTGTTTTTACACCCCCCCCGAAACGCCTCTCTGCTGCATCACAGGAAATCAATACATCAATAATTCTAAACACACCAACTTAGACGCTTTTTTCCTGCTGAGCTTACATGAGAACAGTTCTCTTTTTTGTTTTTTTATGATCCAGTAACAACATTTTGTCCTGATGAGGAGCAACGCTTCCATGTTTACATCTCTAAATGAAAATAACTACATTAGCTGCTTGCTATGAAGCCTACATATTTTTCTTTTTTCTATCCCAAGTTGCCCTGGCAACAACTGTTTAACTGTGTAGAAACGTTGATCATTACTTTCACTCAACCGTTCCTTTCATAAACCCCCAATAACTATACGTCAGATTGTAGTGCGTGTAGTTTTCAGTCACATGCTGTCTTTGAAACATCACATAATAAGATTCAACTACAAGAGATCTTTTAGTGCACTTCAGAAGTACAGAAATATTACATCTTTGTACATTTTTGTAATATCCTATAAAACTTTGCTGCCTGAGTGGACAGGTCCAAACTGTCCAAGCAATGTACGGCTAAAAAAAAAGGTTTGTATTTAGCAAAGAACATGAAGTGACATTGTCATTGGCACAGAAACAAGATCAAAATCTCTTGGGAAGAAGAATATTTTCTTACTGACATCCGCCTTATTCACAATCAGTCCACCTCGTTCTAAAGGAGTACAATATTCATGGTCGTTATTCAGCTTTCAGGTAATCTCTGAAAAACAAAACCACGTCAGTTCTGCCTACACTCCGCTCTCAAAGCACCTTGGCAGACCAGCGCAGCGCTACACGGGCCAGTTTTTAGATTTCTTCACTAATTGCCCAGCCTGGGAAATCATATTCAACGCGGGAGTTTGTTAAGTTGAGTCTGTCCACAGCGGTGGCGTTCATGTGCGCGTCGCAAACAAGAGCTTCCTGGAAAATCAGTCTCTCAAGAAACGATGCGACGCGTCACATTGAGGGTACGTCTGAAAACTAAAGCTTGGGAATGTGTTGCCTATTATTCTTTGCCACAAACATTTTTGGTTTCCATTTGGGGACTACAAAAAAGGAAAAAAAGTAGATAAATATAATATTTATGTTGGAAAATTTGTCACAGGTATTAAGTCTTAGCACTTAGGAATTCTCAGGAATTCGTGCACCCCATAATAAAATGACTTAAGTTTAAGAATCATTTTGATATATTAACATGTTTGGCTCTCAGATTTAATTTTGTCCCTCTCAGACAAAACGTCTGGGCACATCTTGGTAGTTCTTCATATGACGTAGCTTTCAGCTGCAAAAAGGTTGGCGACTCCTGATCTAGCAGAGGAAAAAACAATGTTGCACTTTTCCAACAACCTCTTTATCATTTTTACTTCTGAGCGGAAAAAAACCTGGTTTGCAACACAGACTAACCCCGTCTCTCTAGATACTTAATGGCTCATTAGGAGTAATCGTGTTTTCCCATTCTTAGAAAATGAGATCCTTAGAAACCCAGTGGTGAGGAAAAAAAAAGAAACAGATCCATCCATCGGTTCAGTGCAACCCCACAGGGACATGCGACAAGCAACAGGGTAACCACCCCTGGCTTCGTATTCACAGCTGAACATAAAGTATCTGCTTCAAACTCTGCATCCAAACAGAGCAACAAGCAACACATGGGGCCATTACAGAGTGAGCCGTAACGCCACCCTTCCCTGGCACACGAGCCTCTTTTGATTTATCATCAGGCTGCGCTCCACACTGTACGGAGAAGGAGCCGTGCTGATGTGTCCCTTGAGTCGCATTGCGATAAAATGAACTGCCATTGTTTTCTCTCAGAACTGTACAAATTGCCTCGTCAAAGCCACAACATGGGTCCTCCACCTCTAGCCATTAATCTATGAGAGAGACGTAGGCGAATGTGCTTCCTGTAGAAGAGCATCAGGCAGAGATTCAAGGTTTCCATGTTTTATTTAAATAAACGACCAAGTGGTGTTGACAAGGCTGAGACGTGTTAATGCACCCACACCACTTGAGGATCATGTTTTATTCAAACTGTACATTTTTCCCTCTGGCTTCTGAGAAACAAAGTTTGCATGTGTCCGCGTGTCAGAGACAAATATCTGCCGTTGCTCCAAATGACATTCAATGTGATGGAAGTCTTGGCGGCTCCTTGCTCCGAAATATGGAGGAGATCCATAAATGAACGGCAACGCTTTGGGAATAAATTAGAGCTGCTGCGGGCTGAATTCAAATGACCGGGTTAACCTTTGCTAACAAAGTTCCCACTGACGTTTTGAAGCGGAGCAAGAGCGAGAGGCTCACTGTAGTTTTCCATTTGCACTAAACTGTCCTTTTAATAATTTTCCACTTGTGTGTTCACAGTTTTTAAGTTCCTAATTAGGATGAGGCTTGTGAGGACAAGGCGGATGAATTTCATTCAATTACCAAAGAGTGGTTTAATTTCATGTGCAGTGTGGTGAGTCCCTGCGATTTTTTGTTTTTCTAAGCCAGAAACAGAAAACAGAAACCTTTTTTTCTGTTTTACATTTTCAGGAAAAACCTCCTGCGATGGAGACGATGATACGCGAGTCAGCTGCACTAGAACAATCAGAGAAGTAGTTCTGGGATGCGTATGTGAGAATTCTCCAAGAAAGAGACTAAATGCTTCCACATACTCAGGGGTACTTCACTCCGCAGAGGTCGAGGCGAACCAAATGCAAACATCGCCCAGATATAGCTGCGTAAAATTTTTTACGACATTGTACTCTGTAAACTGTTCATGGCACCAAATTGATACGGTCCAGCACTGATAAGTGTGTGGTGGAGAAGAAACTGGGCTAGACATTCATCCAGCTCATCAAACTTGCGAGTATCCATTTGGATTGCGGGAAAGGAAGTCATTTGTCGTGAGAAATTTAGGTAATCGGTACGCTCAAATATTGATGGGGAAAGTACTTGCAGAGTCAACGTAACTCACAGAATAACGCATCAAAGTATTTGGGAATCTCTATGTGTATAAAGGAGGATTTTATTTACACCAAGCCCTTATAAAATGTTACAAATCTGTCCACTGATCAGAAGGAATCAAAAGAAGCATCCACAGGATCATCATCTGGTCAGAGATGATGGGACCGTAAATAGAGCTGAATACAAAATCCTGGACAAAAACCTGTAAAAGTCTGTCAAAAGACTTGAAACTGAGTTGAAGGTGCAGATCCAAGTAATGTGACCATAAACGCACACCTAAAATGCAATGATTTAGATCAAATCATAATCGTATTAGTTCAGAGTATATCCAATTAAATGATTCGTGGCAAGACTTTAGTTTAGTGTACAGATGTTCTCGCTGTGCTGAGATGGAAACCGAAAGAGAAAAAGACTCAAACTCAGTCAGATCAGATGGACGGTTTGTACAAAGTGATGCAAAGTCTCTGTGACAACAGAATCTGAGCTCTCAGCAAACAAGCATTCCACCCCGAGTCAAATCTTTGTGGTCACTCAACAAAAACATACAATATTTAAAGAGGCAACCAAAGAGACTCTGTGTAAGCAAGAGCACACAGACATTTAGAGTGAAATGCAGCAATGATTGTGTCAGAATACATACATCACTTTGACTGTCCATGTAAATCCTTACTTTCTTTCCCTTTGACGTTACAGAAAAATGATTAAAATCAATTTCAAAGGCCTCCTGGCTAGAATCATGTTGTGAATTAATTAACATTAATGCTTCAGTGATATTTCCTTTTTTTCCCAGTGTGAATTTATCTTGGAGTTGTTTTTTTTTTTTTACAAGTCTTTCCCAGCAGACCCAATAAATGCAGTCAACACTGTTAAATCTTAATCTTACACTAAATTACCTCTAGTTGCTTGTAGTATCCAGATCTGTTGATATTTACAGGATAACCTTCACCAGGTTATCCGTTTCCAGTACTTATGAACATTTCCTCTCATTTGTCGCTCATTTGCGAAGCTACAAAACTGAGCCCAGTGGACGAATTGTGTCGCAATCATCTGATTTATTGAATCAATTTTTCAGGACAGACACTGATTAATTGAGACGCAGTTCCTATGAATTATGGGAATGTGCCACAGAGGAGCGGTCTATGTGATGGTGAGTGTGCACAGAGCTCTCCGCTTCCAAGTGCTGCTGGCAAACATCTGAGTTTGGGGAAGCAGACGCACAAAGCCAGAGAGGAAATTATTCCTGACACAGCCAGTGGACATCACACGAAACATCCACAGCAGAAACATTTCAAGATCATGGATATGTTGACCAGGTTGATACATTGCGTTCCTGTCAGTGTTCTCGGCGCGAGAATACCTTTAATACTAAACCTGCAAATGCCAGAGTGTGAAAGGATGAACTAAGAAACAAGGGAACAAGGAATGTAATGTAAGCACTTTGGGGCTATACAAGTAAAAGACATTTACAATTTTACAACTTTTAGACATTTTCCACATCCCATATTCACCCACTTTCACTTAAGTACATACATTTGTAGGGAACTTTAGGTTAAGTCCTTTTCCAAAGGACACATCAACATGCAACTAGAGGAATCTAGATTTGAACCTGACCACTCTTCTCACTAGCTTGACCATAAAAATTTACAAATTGGAATTTCAAAAATAAATCTGCCTAATGGAAACAATTGTGAATGTCCTGCAACCACATGACTGTGTGTTGACTGTCTGCGGTCTGAAGTAGGGGTGTTTCCAATGACTGTTGCGAGAACGAGTACATATACCAAATAGTTAACGAGATGGTACTTGTTCATCACACAATAACTTTTGAAAACATTTCTTTCATTTAGCAGAAAGTAGAAAAGTGGTATCGGTTTGGAGTATCTGCATGCTTTTACAAGTACTTATCGATAGTAATGCGTATTTGTCCAGACCTTTCTATACTGTAGAAACCCTGTTTCTCACCTTATAAATTGCTGAACTCAGGTGCTGCCAAGATCAGAGCCCAAAAACAAGTGGGACTGACTGACTAGGCAGATTCTTATTCCCTCCCAAGGAGCTCCAACAGAGGAATAAGATGTACCTTTGTCACAACTCGCACTCTGCTTTCAACTGAAGCTTGAGTCAAACTTTGTTTTCAACCTGATTTCATCCTCGTCTCAACATCACAAAGACTTCGTCTGTGAGCCCCAGATTCCGGCTGCTGCTCGCCAACCCAGAGACAACCTCTCTCTCTATCACAGATTTGCACATGAAAGAGTTGCTTCCCACCCGTCCAATTAATATAAATTGTGATGTCACACAGCGCGCATCTGAAGACTTTGCGTCCAGGCCCGGCTGCTGTCTGTTTCCAGTAATTACCAAGTCACACTGGTTGCACACGGTGTTCAGATAACATTCCAGAGGGGTTGTCAGGAAACAGCTAAAAATCCAGTCATGGGTGGGGGGAAATGAGAGGGAACGGTTGGGATTGCACGCCAACATTTCATCCCTCACTAAGCAGGGAAAAAGGCATTGTTCTGGCATGATTACAACAGATGGTGACCTGCCTCCAAAACAACCAGAGAGATCAGAGGAGGTAGAATTAAAATGTTTGGATGCACTGCTACGCTTCAGAATAATTCCTCTCATCCTCCTTCCACACACACACATGCACACACACACACCTTTTTCTTCTAAAACTTTGCTGTCAAATTAGCTTTTTCATCAGCTTGATCCAAATGTCAAGTTCCTCCAAAAATGTCACTTCAAAAATAGCATCAAACATGAGATTCCTCAAAGCAAGCGGCTCCAACACCAAGGGGTTGGAAATGAACTCCATGATTCTGGTCGATGGAAACCAATATGGTGACAGGCATTAGCTGCAGGCGCCAAGCCTCGGCTTTTTATTGCTTCTGAGTGTAACAGTGTAAAGAGCTCTATAAAGGCATACAGTGGAGATTATGCTGCTAATCTGTTCTGACAACCACGCACGTATCGATTATTAAAAGGCCAAATCCAGAGGCACACAGCGGAGACGCCTTGCTGCAGAAAACCTAAAACGTTTGCTTTACTGTCAAAAAATCTTGATAGGAAAACATTAAAGCTGAAGGGCTTGGTAAAAACTTCCCTCTTCAACAAAAATCTGCAGCATCACTTCGATGCTTCGGTTAATAAAAAGCTTGCAATAGTTTTAGAACTATTGAATCATGTGGAGTTGATAGGAGCGTTGGTTTCATGTTTTACAGTTAAATATTTCCCTACTTCCACACTGATCTCGTCTCCTTTTTTTTGTCTATTCAGAAAAGTTCAACTCAAACATAGCAGGCACTAAAAAACTTGGTTAGGGCTTCTTTTGCAAGAAGTACTACAACTACATGGTGTGACAGAGAGAATGGTCAATCAAAATCTATTCAAGAAAAAAATTTGTCGACCTCTAAAAACAGATGAATACTACACATCGGCTTATTCAAGGTCATGCCTTTAATAAGAAATAAATAGAAATTGAGTGTTGCTTGGTGGTTCAAAGTTATCTTTTCAGATGAGAGCAAAGCTTGGATTTCACTTGAAAAACAAGGTTTTAGTCTGGAAGAAGAGTGGAGAGCCACACGATCCACACCGAGTGACCTCAGCAGAACCAAAGGCTCTGTGCTGGACGTTACTACTGGCGGAAAACACAAAGAAGACGACAGGAAGTGGTAGGAGGATGACGACCTAGAGTGGTTTCGAATGACCTATCACATGAACAAACTAATTCATGTATGATTTTAATTGCATTCCTTATTTATTGGAAGCGCTGCAATTACAAAATTGTTTTTTCAACATTAGCGGAATACTGACAACGTTTTGCGCATATTCGTGATGGAGTAATTCATGCAAAACGAGCTCCAATCACGTATTGAGTGCTCAGACATTGACAATTTTCAGAAGCTTAACATTTAAAAAAAAAAACGTTTTTAAATTGTTGCAACATTCCACTTTTCTGACACAGTGAATTTTGTGTTTTTTCTATTTTTCTCTAAGCCATGATCAAAAAATTTCAAATGTAAAATGCTGTTAAATTACATGTTAACAGAAAAATCAGCCATGCAACGTCACTGTAGAGATATTCCGCTGTCAACAACAGACAAAGCATTCAATGGTTGCCTACTGAGGCTTTTATTTATTTCTGTTAAACTGAGAAGAAAATGAAACCCGTCAGGAATGGATTCCCCTTGTTAGACGTTTGTGCTTTCAGTGGTGGCAGATGAAAGAGGAGGGCATGCCTGTCACAATTAATATCCCGCCTTTTCACCACAGCCTGTTGTGTTGTGACAAAGGCCTATCATTTGTTGGCACACATGCCACTTCTGGGTGCCAAAGCCTGGAGACCAGCATCCATCTTTCTTCCCTAGACACCTGTAACGCTGCCGTCTGTACAGAACGTCGCATTGTTTCTCAGACTTCCGAATTGATCTCTCGATTCAGGAATCACGTTTTGATTCGTCTGTCATGCCAGACGATCTTCGGTTGTTTTCAGTCTTTCACAGATGGGGAAGCCAGGGGACAGATTAGACCGAGCACATTTACAGCAGAAACAGCTAACGGGAGGATTGTCTCCATTTGTCGGGGACCTCGGCTCGCCCCTCGACTAGCATCCCTGCACCTGCTCCAGCCCTCCCGGGTTTACGTGCATCACTGGATTGGAAGCAATCCTTAGCAGCACCTGTGCCTCCCTTTCACCAGACACTCCATGGCCTTTCCCTTACAGAGGAAGGAAAACAGCCAACAGCACGGGGAAGGCAATGCTTTTATCACCGTTACCGCGGTTTCATCTGTAAACAGCTATCAAAAAATAGATCCCATCTTCATGATTCTTGTAGCACAAAGAAAAACAGAACGTCAGGTCAGTGTGGGTTGAAAGCTGTCAGAAAGATATGGAGCAATCGTTTTGTTACTGTAATCTTTAAGAGACGTTTCTGTATTTCTTATTGCAGTGCCTGGAAAACAGATTTTTACTGTC
Source organism: Alfaro cultratus (assembly GCA_903066825.1). Classification (NCBI taxonomy): domain Eukaryota; kingdom Metazoa; phylum Chordata; class Actinopteri; order Cyprinodontiformes; family Poeciliidae; genus Alfaro; species Alfaro cultratus. The sequence continues at coordinate 102,793 of CAEFZX010024010.1, read as the reverse complement.
ACGTTAAAAACAGCTAGCAGGTACTTAAATGTCTCTATGGAATGTTAAGAGGGACAAAATTAAATCAATGCACATGCAACTAATTTATGAAATAAAATAGTCTTTAAATGATTAATTTGGCAATAAAAGGGCCAGCATGATTTTTAAGGAATCGGGCTGATTGCAACAGGCCATCCCAATAATCGGAGCAAGCTGAAGTTTGTCAGAAGAGGAAAATTGGGACAAAAATCGGCATAAAAATAAAACAAGGCATAAACCAATGAGTGAAATGAAAATATAAAAAATGGTTCTAATTATTTACAGTATGAAATAGAGCTTTCCTCGAATTTGGCCTCGATTTACATTCTTTGACTCCTTGTCTGACGGCTTATAAATGTCAGAATGTATACACAAGTATAAATTCTGACATTTATACTTACAGTCCCATTCCTGTGGATTGCAATGGGACAAAATGGACAAGTTTTAGATGACTCCTCCCAATATGAACTACTGAGGAAAGAGTTGCTCCACACTGTGAATCAAACAGTACGGTGGCCTTTCAAAATAAGCTGGCCTTAAGGAACCAACTCCGACTCTTTATCATCAAACACAAGCCCCCATGAAATTGAAGAAAACACAAAGTACAGATAACGCAAGCGGAGCGTGTAAATTCACCGCGCGGCCCGCAGCAGAAAGCCAGGAGGGATTTTATGCACAAGGGAGATGACTTGCAGCGACACTATACAATGTTTAATCCCCTTTGTGTTGGCCACAGAAAGAAAATGTGCACCCGCGGTTTGTTTTGTGCTGAGTTTGTGCTTGGCCAGTCTTTTGTTAAAGCCTTAATATCTGATAAAAAAGTACAGAAAGAGAACAGCTGGATGGACCGAGGCAGCAGCTGGTTGTGGGGATCTTTTATCAAAATCTCTACGCATGGAGAATAAATATGATACCTTGGAGAAGCATTCATAGTTCTTGAAAATTCACATTTATCTCCTCTATAAGGATAATTTGAGGTATTTTGGTGGGCTTTAGACCACCTTGTCTGTAGTTATTATTTGAGTTTAATATAAATTGTTATCTTTACTTGTAAATGTTTTTATTTAGCATTTTATTCATCCATGGATGAATAAAATGGATGTGCACCACAAATCTGGAGCAAACTTCCAGAAAACTGCAAAACTGCTGAAACACTGAGTTTCTTTAGATCAAGATCGAAAGCTCATAATTGATTAGTAGTAATTTGATCAACATATTTGATGTGTATTTGCTTGACGGTTAATTTATATTTATGGTTTCAGTTGTGTGTGGTTTTTCTTGGTTGTGTTTCATCTTGAATATTTAACATATCTTCCAGTTCCAGAGATACTTACAAACTTTTGTGCTTTTAGTCACTGAGAACTTGTGTTAGGATGCCATTATCAATATATTACTTGAAAATAGTCTGAAAATGACATCGTTTGTGATCATTTATCACCCAGCAAATAATTAAATGCATGTAAACACTAATGAGAGACACTGGAAGATGACTGCAGACATGTTTAAAATTGAAACAGGAGAAAAAAATGGAAAAAGAAAAAACAAAACTAGTTTTGTGTTTGTTGCACTGAGGTGACCCAACTCTTGGAGGCGGCTTGCTGTTGGTAAACAGTGCCTGGCCTGGCATTATGGACTCCTGGCTGTTCTCATCAGCATTCCCTCTGGGGAGCACCTGCTGCTGAGGTGGATGCTCCACGAGTTATTGGATTGCTAATCTCTTCCTGGGAGGCCTTTTCAGCCCGGCCGACAGACGAGGGCAGGAGAGGCAATAAGTCATTTTAGCAGGGAAGCTGATGATAAACTTGAGTAGGGAGGCAAGCACAGAAGAAGGGCGGATTGAAAGAGGGTGAAGGGGGGAGAGGGGAATGAGAAACGTATGTCCATATACACAGCTGAGGCGGGGAAGGATGGCTGTCTGGCTTGCTGGGACATGCCTGCCTCTTGATTTCGTCCTCCACAGCCGGAGAGTTATTGCTTTTATTTGAAGACGGCTCCAGCTTTCTCCCTCAATAGATCACGGCGCTCGATAAAGTGTTGGGGAGGAGGCGGGGGGACGTAGGGGAGGAGGCTCAAGGTGATTGAGGATGAGCGGGTGAATCTGGAGCTGCCATCTACACTGTGAGCCTCAGCTCTGCTGATTGCCTTCTTAATGGTGATGAATGCGCGGGAAATGGCGAGCCTACTGCCGCAGATGCAGTGATGGAAGGGAGCAATAACTCCACATCATGAGAGCCGTCCAGCCACTGCACACTGTCATTACAACAACACTGAGATGAGGAATATTAGGGGCCCGGCTCATGCTTTTTACCTGATGAGATGAACTGTAGTGCTTGGACATAAATGCTATTTGAAACTGATTTACTTCATCAGGGTCGCATTTTTTATGCTGTAAATAAGGGGATGCATCTCGCGCTTACAAAGTGATCCAATCAGAAGGGAGTCTGACACGGTTTAGCAGAGATATTCATTTTCTATACTTCTCTGCTGTGACAACTAGTAGATGCAATGCCGTGCAAAATTATTCAGAACTTTTTGTCGCATTAGAAACAAACTCGTATGCATTTTGTCCTACAGATCAACACAACGTAGCTCACAGTTGAGACCCGTGACCTTTGGCTTTATCACATGACCGAACAGATACTAGATGACCAGCCCCCTTCTGAAACAAACAGCAACCAGATGGAAGTCAACATCCGGTGTAAATGTCAAGACAAGGTTTACTTTTCAGACAGATTTGCTAAAAACTAACAATGGCTGATATAGATCTAGATCCCGATATATTGTGAATCTCTAATGACATTGGATTGTGAAGGAGTACAATTATTCTATACATCGTCTCCCTCAAGACAGCAGTTTTGTTTGTTTCATTTTCCTTCAGCTTTATAAATTCATTCTTGTGTTGCCAATAATATTGTCGTTTTGAGACATTTTTCACTAATATAATGACGGTGTATTGCATAAATATGCAAGTACACCATGTCAAAGATCAATAAATTCTTTTCTAAAAGGACATTTAACACTGGAACTGGAAGACAGTTGAAAATGTATAAATAAAATAAATAAACCAAAGACGAGTATAATTGATTTTGAGGTCTCTAAACAAACTTGCCCTTCAAAATATATTAATCTTTAGACTCAAAATAGGAAACAGGCAGTAATGCCAATTAGAACTTTAGTGTAAACAAAGGTTTGAAGCATCTCTGTAGAAACTGAGCAAATTGTTTTAGTGAGCACCGTTTTGCGCTGGCCTTTTTGTATTTTGTCGTTTAAACACCGTAGTGATGGTGGGCCGACAGTAAAACAGAGACAGCCCATCGGTTGATTATGTTTTAAAAGCAGATACAGGTTGGTTGTTTTTGCAATGTTCAGGCAGTAATTAAATGTTTCACAGCTGGGATTTAGACCATCAAAAACAAACATTTACAGAGGAAAAATAAAACGACATCTGTTTTCTTGGTCATCAGAGGTAAACATGCATTTAACTCAAAATTATGTCCCGTCCTCCATGTTTAGAAAACCCAGGAAAAATTCAACTTCACTCGTGACAAACAATAATCAATCCAGCAAAGTTCAGTGAAGTTCAAAGAACTTCCTTTTTGAAAGTAGCACAATAAGCCTGTACATTTATTCTACAATAACTCTAAGGCCTGGCTTAATTTCCTCTTTAGTTCAGTTATGCTGAAATCAAAGATGTGGGATTTCACATCTCTGCGTTTCCCTTCACTACGCCACTGCACTGATTTATTGGACTGCTACCTAGCGGCTAGCGCACACAGACCACAACGTGCTCCACAGACCCAGGAAGCCTCACTTGAGCTTGTGTTGAGTTAAACTCCCTCAATGTGTTTCATGCTGTGCAGCTCGCTGCATGGTGTTGTGCAGCAGTCGTGTGCTGACTGCCATGCACAAGGCAGAGTGGGTTCTCTTTGGTTTGTATGTAGGTACAAACTGGACATGAGGAACACATGAGATCTGACTTTTCATATACTTCCAGCAGGAATTTCCTAAGTGTCTCATCAAGGTTTAGCATCTTGTCATATTAAAGTCTTACTCTACAGACGTTTATAAGATCTTGCTGTTGATGTCAAATGATTTATAATGATCTTAATACGCCGTTTGAGATTATATGTGGAAAACTGACTGATGGATTAAAAACAAGGAGATAAACTACTGCTATGTTATCTTGATTTAAAATGATAAAACTGTTTCCCATAAAATATGATAAAAGTTTAACTTTGGTCAGCCTAGATCAAGATTTTGACCTAACCCGGTTAAAGAAACTTTGCTTACAATCTGAACTTCCATGTTTATTTTTGTTATTTTTTTCCCTATGAAATTATTTGAAAGTATATCAAAATGTTATATTATTTGCTAATAAACCCTTCTACAGTATATCTGGTTTGTAGCACATGCAGAAAAAGTTGTGCGTTTCACTTTGAAGCTGCAGGACGTCTTTAGACGTCACAGCTCATCAAACACCACCGCTCACCCTGTGAGGAGGTAAAGCTGCAGCTCTACAAACCACAAAGCAGCACCGTCATCCTACGCTTCCTTTCACGTGGGCTGGGTTGTGTTGTAAACATGCAGACCTGACATCAGCAGAACAGACTATGGGTTTTGTGGTTGATGTGAGATTTCTGTTCGTCCTCTTTAAGATGTTGGCAGCTAAAGCTACGTGATCCGCCGAGATGAGCGTCTAATTTCCCCCTGAAGAAGATTATTGCTTGAAAGGTCAGCAGGTGTACACTGGGGAGCCAACTGTGCCCCTTCCTTCAGGGAAAATGGCTGACGACAGTGATGAATGAATAAAAAATGACCCCAATATCCTCACAGCCGTGCTGAGCTGTGAAGCAGAGCGACATATAATCACAGAGCAATGACATTATTTTCTGCTGATAATGCCGATTCATGTCGGGATAATCAGGGCTTCTGCAGGTTTCACAAATTCAAATTTAAGGCTTTTTGAGAAAGCCACAACAACGTTTTTAAGACATCATGATAATATGATGTCCAGTTGTCTGACAATAGATTTACATATAACCAAGATGGAAACAAAAAAACCTAGCTAGCAGAACCAAGGGAGTGGTGAAGACGTACATTGTCTGCCCAATTGCTGATAAATTCGCACATGGACGCGAAAAATCTAAATAGCTTGTTACCAGACTTGCATAGAAAATGTGGGACTGAATTTGAAACTTGTAACGTATTTAAGGCCAACTTACATTTTCATATTGTCATATTAAGACATTTTAAGGAAGCGGAGAAAATGGATAATTTGCCAGCACTGAGTCTCATGTGCCACAGAAACATACAGTATATTCTTACACGGTTCTGCCGCAACTTTTGTTAGCTAACCATTAACCTCCACCTTTTTCTGAGTAAATATGAAAAAGGAACGCAACCAAATGTATTTTGGAGAAAACCTATAGTTCCTCTCAACAAAGCACTCAGTCTGGGTCCATTTCCTTCCATTTCCTTACCGCCTAGAAGATAAGACAGACATTCCTGAAGTAATCTGGGAAGATAAAAGAATTCCTGGAGCTATAGCTCCATAGAAGCCATCTATCATCTGCACTTCACAGTATTCATGTTGTGAAGCATGTATGCAGTCTAAACTCTCAGGCTAATGGAGTGCAACAAACAGTATTCAAATCTATCCACAACACATTTAGAAAGCCTCTCTGGAAAAATACATCTGCCTGGAGAGGAGAAGCAACAACAACAACAAAAAAAAGCTCCCTGAACGCCTGAGACTAAACAGCCTCCAAGAAATGATTATTCCAAACAAACCTTAAATGCACTTTCTCTATCCCCGCGGTTTCCCGGGTGCTCAAGGGGAAGGATTTGTTTTTCCATCGTGACGAAAAAAAGAAATAAAAAGAACGCCATGCACGGTGGAGAGGAAAATAAAGCATTCCTGCTGCAGCAAATAAAAAAGAAGAATGGAGTGTGTGCACCTGCTTGGATAAACTCCCGACCTTGTTGCTCATTTGTCAATATTTCAAAAACCTCGGCTTTGGCTTCCTACATGATCCAAACACAACTACTTGGTGCTTTTCTTTTTCTTGTCATGACCACAAGGGCGGCCATCCAGTCATTAATCAAATCGATTATTTCAATCAATATTACTTTGCTCTAAACCATAGACCTCGGTAGAGAAAGACATCATGATAGCTGCCTAGAAGCTGGTGGAGTAAATGATCAACAAATGGTGGTTAACTTTATTTTTGTCTTTCATTACAAGTACATGGTGGCGTCCTTTAGAGCAGTTTGGTGAGGCTTTAGCGGCTCATTTTCACAAATCTGAAGAAGACGAGCTGTTAAGTTGCATAAACCAGTGACTGCACTTCAGATGTTCACCTCCTACTTCCTTCGATCAGATAGAAACCGTCACAGCTCCAAGAGAAGCTTTTAAACGCGATACATTTAGATACGAAGAAAACCAGACTGTGAAAGGCCACAGGTCTGTTTCTATGAACAGAGATGTGAAAAAGTATTCACTCACTTACAGATTGTCTGTTTTTACTTTGTCACACTTGAATCTTTTCGATAAAATCTAATTAATTATGAGACTATTTGAACCAAAAGAAATACAAAATCCACTTTTCAAAATAGTTTTTTGTGTAATAAATGGTAACTTCCTTTTTGCCTTATTTTGTGGTTCATTTCACAATCTATACCTGTAGATTAATAAAAACAAAATATCGTAGAACCTTTCAAACTTGAAGTACGCAAACTGATCTAAACAAGTAACCAATTGCCCTGACTTACAGGGATTCAGGAACAAATGAGTTCATCATACTAGAGAGATTTGCATCATTGTTTTTATACATCTGTTATGAGTATTTATAGAACAATATTTAAGTTAGCATCCAGACTTTAAATTTCAATAAATTACATTAATTTAAATGAGCTAAAGTCCTTAGCGCAATTAATCAATCACTTTAAAAAAAAATGAAAAAAATAAACAAAAGTCCCAAGGTAGAACCTTTGTATTAGTCTGTTTCTGGTACACCTGAAAATCCAACGAACAAGAAACATTGGTCCACTTGGGATGTATTTTTGCTGCAAAAAGCAATCTGATTGGATGCTGGGAAAAACTATTGAGATGCTAGTTTAGGCCTCAACTCCTTTTAGCATAACTTGCACACAATGCTAACCATGTTGCAGCAGCACAGACATCCAACACTAACGTCAGCGTCACATCCGCATTTCTATAGTATTTTCTTCTCTGAAGAAGTTACATAAATGATCAAAGTGATTTGCATCAATCTGATGGTTGAATAACCTAAATAGATTTAAAACAAATATTTGTTGTTTAGCTCATCTGTCTATTCAGTAATTCAGTGGCAAAACGTGCTTTTTTAATTGAAAATGTTGCTTATTTTGTCGTTATATGGTTTTTGATTAAAATGCAATGAATTACAGAGCCCACAATTAACGTAACAAAAAGATTTAATCAAGTCCCACCACTAGTAAACATCGCATTAACTGCAATGGATACATTTTTAAAATAAAAACCAACATACCTGCTGAATTAGGTTATGTCTCTCCTTTTATTTGCTGAAGTTTGACTGTTTAAGCAGATTTCTGTAGAGAGCACAGTTTTCTTCTGATGAGATGTTTTTCACCTTTCTGCAAGGCCACTTATAAATACCTCAGTAATCTTAAAAAGAAAAAAGCTAAATTTGAGTCATCTTCTCAGTAAAACCTTCCACATAAGAGCCCTTATGCTGAATTTACTTAGTGGTAAAAAGAATAAGACTTTTTAGATTTGGGAGAAAATTGCCTCTGTTGGTAACCAGCCAATTTTTAAGACAAAGTTTAACAGAAATTCAAAATTCTTGAAGTAAATTCCCCTCCAAAACCAAAAATTCTCCAAGGGTTCAAGTGGCTTAAAGTCTGAGCTCTCTGATCTGTTGAAGTTGTTTCCAGGGAAGAAAAGGAATCAATGAGAAACGCTGACGAAAAAACCCAAAACATATCTCCAATTCTGTCTCTTTGTGCATGAAAGCTTTACCTCCATGTTTGGAGCACAGAGTATCATATTCACTCCTCGATAGGCTTCCACTTTGCAGCTACAGCGAACCTGTACAATGGAGCAGCTTAGCTGAGAGAGTTCGCCACGCTTTTCTGGAACATGTCAGTCATTTAGAACACAAAGACATATTGTTACTGCAACACTAGTGAGTGGTGTGGTTTCTTTTCTTTGGCTGCAAGCCTTCTGGCTTAAAAGGGTAAATCATGACCGATAAAGAAAAAAAACAACAAAAAAAAAAAAACGAAGGAAAATCCTGGCGGTGACAATGGCAGCAAGATCGAGCTAAAAAAAATACATTATAGATCAATGGTAATGTTTTAAATCATTTATGCCCCATAAAGCAGGGTAAAAAAGAAAAAAATCTCCATTTTGTCACTATTAGTACCATAAAAAATGAGTTTTGTTTATATATAATTAAATGAATCAGAGACGTTATGGTTCTATCATGTCTATTAGGGGTAAGTAATCCACTTTTTGACTATTTTCCGTTTAGAAAGTCTGATTTTTATGTTCTTTAGAAAGTAATACAGTCTGGAATCATGGATTTCCACTGGAAGATTATAATTTTTTATCCTTTTTTTTTCTCTTTTTAGACACTGGAGGAACCCCGGCAGTCGCTGTAATAAAGTCTTCTGATTTATTCCGGAGTTAATCTGTGAATTCAGCTTTAGAAAAGATCTATAGACTCCTGATTCACACCTCAGGCTTCTGCTGAAAACAGAACCTCAGATCTGTGGGAAACAGCAGCGCTCCTCTGATCCCTTCTCTTTAAATAACTCTTCCTTTTAGCAGTCATTAATATGTGTGAATACATAGCTGCACATTTCAACCAAAAGTTAGCGCTGACTAGCGGTAGCAGCGTTCTCGTCGACGCCTATAAACATGGTGCGCAGTACCTCTTACAAACATTTGAAGTTTCATTTTCCACAAGCAAAAAACAGCTTTTCATTTATTTATAGCTGTAATTGCTGCATGTAAGAATCTTACTGTTGATGTTAATGTTACTTATTACGGTTGATGTGAGGAGCGGCCATATTGGAAACAAGTCGTAACCGGGGTAGTCAGAATCGCTCCCAGTCCGACTTCAGAGGTGATTTTTCCAACATTTAATTTCCATTTGGGATAAATTGAACCAAACCAGATACGATCTGTTTGGGATCAGGATAAATGACTTGCTTTCCTACTCTCGAAAAAATAAATCTGCCACCGACACTGCAAGGCAACCAGACTAGAGATGCAAATCTTTTCATGACTAGTGACTTGATTCAGAAGGTCACAATTCAACATAGAAACTATTTTTAATTCAGAAACCAATTTTTCCATTCAAACAGTCTAGAGATTCTGTTTAAATTATTTGACTGGCAAGAGGAAGAGACAGTGCACATCGAAAACAATTTACAAGGTTTCACATTGAATCAAATTACATCAATATGCTTAAACAAACGCCCAACCTTCTACCAAATCCCCTGCCGCTCTGGGCAGCTGCCAAGAACAAAAACTGCCTCTAGTACCAAACAACACCAACACACACACACACAAAGAAAGTGTATGATAAAGTTTAAAATGATGATTACATGTGCGGCATTTAATCTGGCAGCACTGATGAAGATGTAAACCTGCTGCTGCGTCGGTGTGAGAAGACGCAGGAGGTTTGGAGTTCTACGGTGATTGAAATCACCTCGCTGAAAGGTCAGCCGAGATAAAGTTCATTATCTCATCCAGTAAAGACCATGTAAATATTTTTCTCGTCTTTCCACGGAGCTCGTTAACAAGACCAACAGGGAGGGATATGATGACGATGATGATGCTCAGATTGCTCCGCGTTACGTCTGCTTTCCCTAGAAATTAATTTGGCAGACACCATTTTAAGAAGCAAATGTCAAATTTAACTATCAGCCTCAGAGGATAAAGACGCTTTAATGTGGATCGAGGGGGACAAACGAATCAGACAACTGTTGCTGCATCTGGTAAACAAAAGATTACTGATGTTCTGTTAGTGAACACACTATAAGTAGGTCTACAAGTTACACATACGCCACCGAAATGGGCCACAGGGGCCCACTGAGAGCAGATGCTGACAGATTTCAACCATGCACATTGAGAGATATTAATATTACCAACCGGATTACGCCAAAGGCAGCAGAAAATGTAAGCTACACAGGCTCCAAAAAGAAAAATTATGGAGTTTTTTTTTTTTTCCTTCAGTGGCAACAGAGGGCCAAGCTGCTCCCTGAATTTAATTAATGAACTCGAAGAACTGAAAACAGAAAGACTTACTTTACCTCCCCTCCCCTCTGGTAAACCCCCCGCCGCATACAAATATCAGCATGAGCCCGTGTGGGGCTTTTAAAAAGAGGATTAGAGAGAGGAGGTGGGGAATGGAACAAAAATGCTTTTACTTAGAGTCTGGCATCTGTCTGCAAAATGGAAATGGATAACAGCAGAGCGCCGCTGCTCAATATGTCCGTCATAATCGTGGAACACAGCCGTCTTATCAGTGGAGGGATGCAAAAAAAAAAAAATTTGTGTTTTCAAAGCCTTGAAATTTTGCTCGATCTAATAGACGACGTCAAATCACAGCTCAAACTTCAGGAGCACGATGTGGCAGAAATGATGGAGGAAAAGGTAACAGGATTATGACGAGCAGGAGAGCGAGCGGATCAGGCTGATTGGATTGGACGATATGTAGACTTCAACGTTTGTTTGTTTTTTTTAAACCAAAGTATTTCATCTTGTGATACCTCTAAATGAAAGCTTGGTGAAAGCAAATGCCCTCAAAAGTCAATCAACTGACGGATCAGATACATGTCATTTTCTAGTTCTTAGATGCTCCACCCCTTTCTGATGCTGCCCTGGGTAACTGCCCATATCAAAAACAACCAATGTTTCGCAAAATGCTAGTGTCAATATAGTTTGTGATCAAGATGGAGAGTATATTCTTTAAGTATCTAAAAGAATAAAATGTTTGTGTCCAATGTGCTCTGTCTTTCCATCATCTTTTCTTCTATATGTAGATTTTGAAAGAGCTTAATGAGGAACAAAACATCGTTAAATTCCTTGCAAAGTTATAAATTTTGCCATAATTTATAACTTTATTCCCAGATGAGATCCTGTCAGCCTACAGTTGTAAATAAGGAATTGTCCATAATCTGTCTTCCCTGGATAAATAAAAAGGTTCGATAAATAAATAAATAAATAAATAAGTGACGCAAATGTTTAGACAGCTGAGAGTGGGTTGAAAATAATGTCACTGCAAGAATCTGTTATGGGTGTGTGATTAATTGCTGACAGTTTGGACAGGCCATTCAATAGCACAAGATCATGAGCAGAATGTAAGGAGCTTTAAACAGTCTGCTGATCTCTATGTACCTGAGCGCTTAGTTCCCGGGAACAGACTGATTTTTTAATGCACAAGGTTCAGCGGATGTTCAGATCTTTTTAAATCGCTTCTAAAGGAGGAAAACTGTGTGCTTTAAGGCCGTAGCGGTGCAGGTGCTCTTCACTGGAGGAGGTCAGGAATGAAAACATTCAGACGCCGGCCTCTCAGCATGACGAACACGGCGGAAAACGTCTGACATTTTGATCAGAGTTATTCCCCGGACAGCTGGGTTTGATCTCGCCCTTTCAAAGTATGACTTTAAATTCTTGTTTCTGGCAATTAAAAGCAACAAGAAGTTGCATTTGATCGCTTTACTTGTGTGGGGAACTGCGTTTCGTTTCATCGTTTTCTGTTTCCGGATTTATCAAATCACATTTTGACAAGGCGCTGTAGAGGAATGTGAGCCTAGCAAGGCTGCAAAATCCCACCATCAGACGGCAGTTTAAAAAAGGAAAAAAAAACAAAAAACGAAACCATTACCAGGGGATCCTCTGCTCGTCCCGTGCCAGGAGATCAGCAGACTTTGCGGCAGGAGCTCTCAAGTGGAAACGGGAAGGCGAAGGCAGTCAGGCTGCAACGACTACAGCTGGTGGAGGAGGAGATAATAGGAGCTGCTGGAAGCGAACACAGCCATGATTCTCCAACTACCATCAGAAACAAGAACTAACGTGACCCACAAAGAGAATATACATTTAATTCAATAAATGTATATACTTTTTTTAAAAACACACCTTTGCTGTAAAATGAGTTTCCATGCGAATAAGACTAACTGAATTTGAATTAAACGCCAAACTGGATGTGTGATGTTTTCCATTTCCATCAGACTGGATTGTAAATTACATGCAGTTCTTACAAGAGTCACACATTTTTCATTATTATTTAGATTAGAAGCAGCCGTCTCCGCTGTCGCTATGGTTTCTATGCAAAAAAAAATAAAATAAATAAAAACAGACAAAAAAAATCCCACAAAATCTGCAGCCTGTTTCCTCACAACATCCAGTCCAACTGCATAAGTTTGGGAGACTGGAGATCAGTTGATATTTCCATGTGAAGCCGATCTTATCCACTGATCTTATCATCCAACGCAAAGGTCTGAAAATCAGCCGCTGTCGTCCTTTGCTCTGAAGTGACAGAGGACTGACTGACCGACTGACCGACCAGCCCTCTAGTCATCAGGACATACATATGACCATTTTACTGCTGTATTTGGTGACTTTTCAGACAAAAAAATAAATAAAATCTGGTATCACCCAAAATCGGAATCGTCACATCAGAAGATCGGCCAGAAAACTGCAATTGGTGCACCTCTAATCAATCGAATTTGATATTTTGGATAAAAATTGTTTTTTAAAAACTGTCTTTTTTTCTTCTTCCTCAAAACATTTCTATTTTTGTTGTGTAATACATAATGACACAGTCAAATCTGTGTTTAATATAACTTGGAGTCACATAACTTTAGAAGCTGGTAAAGACTACACTGGTTTCATTAAGCATTAGTGCTGTCGTCCGATTCAAAAATATCACATATAATACTCTACATGCTTAAGTTTGAAAGCTTGAAATGTAAAAACAAGCGTTTTCAAAGAATGTTTCATTGTCTCAAGCCAAACATCTCGGCACTATAAACTGCTTGTGCTTCAGTGGAAGCAGGGTTTTCCCCGGTGTATTACAAGCCTGGCGGGCCGCCAGGCTTGTTTGTGTTTTCATTAAAAAAAATTAAAATAAACGCAGTACAAGGCCGTGTAACGGGTTTTTGGTCAAAATAAGTAAAGCATTTAATCTGAATAATGTAATATTAACATGTTAACCTCTTTATGCCTTGATATCTACATTAGAAAAATCGGGTTAATAAACAACAAGTAATAACGAGGACTAGTGATGGTGGCTGTGATTCGAACGCCGCCGAGTCAGATTTGGTAAGCACATGTGAAAGTGAAAACAAACCACCAGGCTGTTTACAGTTTCATTCATGTCCAGTTGAAAGGATTGGTGGGTAGAGAAAACTGTGTGTGATCCCAGCGTGGGGATGCTGGATATGAATCTATCATCTGCAGAGGCGAGGGATGCGTGTGGCTCGGCTCCAGCCAACGAGATTATCAGATGATCCAATAAAGTTTGGAAGACGGTCACAGACGCAGACCCAGATGAAAAACCCAGCGCCGCTTTCTGATGCTGGCTGGCTGCAGAGACGATCCCAGAGAGAGAGAGATGGGGAGAGAGGGCGAGCGTGAACAGTACAGGTCAGAACGCGTTGCCGTGAAAACCAGTGGAATCAGAGATGCATCAAGACAGTTCCCTGTTCTCAGTAACAGAAACCCAATCAGACAGTGTGCAGCTTCTTGTTGGGCTGCTTTTGGAAAGTAATTAATAGATTTTTAACTAATACAATGATTTGAATTGCAGATTACCTAATTAAAAAGCAGGACTGCCTTTGCAGATGAATCCTTTGAAGACAAAAGCAAATGGCCAAACTGGATCTTTGCACAACACCTCTTTCAAATCTTCCTCACTGTTTCCAGCAGGTACTGAGAAGACCAGGTTAAGCTAGTTATGAATGACTGAATGTTTAAACTAAAATTTCTTATTGGGTTTCGTCATTCTCTTTATTTTCATGTAGATGCACCAATCAGAATTTTGTTCACTTTTGATTGACATGTTGATACCTATTTTAGGAAACTTAGCAAGATTAGCATGGCTAGCGCTACCATTACTTTAAATGAAATGCTCAGGAAACGGTCAATTCTTCAATTTCCATATTTAGGGGAAAATAAAGATTTTTCTGTTATTTTAAAATTTAGCACAAAGATGTTGAAAGCTTCATGGGAATTTTTGGCCTTCCTGTTATCCAGTGTTTCTCATTTCAGGTCCTCACTCCCCCCTGTCCTGCATGTTTTAGGTGTTTCCCTTCAGCCACATGCCTGGTTGAATCTGTGAGTGAATAACAGACTTCTGTAGAACCTGATGGCTGCAGAAGAGGTCATGCAATCATTTGAATCGACTGTTCTGGAATAGAGGCACATCTAAAACATGCAGAGCAGGGGGTGTTGAGGACTGGAATTGAGAAGCACTGCTGTTATCTGTTGACAATCTAACTTTCTCACTAACGTTCAGGCTGTTTTGACACTTTGTGCAAAATAAAAAAATGTTTTAAATACCTTCTTGCATCTATTTGACTTTGAAATTTCTATATACCCTTAGTAGCAACTTGATTTCTCAGCGGACCCCCATTAAATACCCCTAATACATCCACATGTTGTTCTAATGAAGTCCCATGTGGAGTACTCCAAGGTTAAATCCTCAGAACTCCCCCATTTCAATATCTGCATGCTTCCACTAGTTCAGGTTATTACAAGAAATACGATTAGTTACCATAGCTGCACAGATGATGCACATATGCCACCGGGTGACTGACAATATCCAAGCACTGAAAAGATTTTGATGATGGCATTTGACAAAATGAAATGTTAAACAACTGGTGAATTTATAATCTATCATGTAAAGCACTTTGAAATGTGCTACACATATAAACTTAATGCTTAGAGGGTCCAGACTGCCATCACTGATTCACATTTCACAACCAAGTGAGGACCAGAGGGGTCAGTTTCCCCTCCCCCACTTTCAAACTTGATGCCTCACCCTCACTGGCACCGAACGGACAGACTTTGCAGTATGATTTAAGGAACTGAGGCTAAGTTTAATGAGTTGCAGCATTTATTGATTTGACGTCTTCTTTGTCCTTCATAGCATGCCAATTTTAAATGTCCACTCACTCCCTCCCTAGCCTGCATAACAATATCCCACACTCCAGACGTTTGGAAGCTGTACCCATCAGATGCTCTTTGAGAACTTTCCTTAAGCACTTCTGCATTATGCGACAATGGTTTCCAAGAGGACATTTTCAAACCAAACACAAGTGCACCCAAGAAATATGTCCCCTAATCGTCTTTGCTGATGTAACAGAACCAGGAATCAACAACCCTTAAAGGTAAACAAGCTGATCTCAGCATCATTAAACATTTACAAAGTTTTCACAGTAGAAATAACCCAACGAATGATGCTAAACTTCTGTTAGCATGTTAGTATTAGCTTCCGCTGCTTACCGTCTTGGTGTAGTGCTTCAGCATTAGTGGGACTAACGTTTATGATTAGTTTTAGTTAGCCGTCTATCATCGCAGATTCCTAAACTCTAATTCCTAAACAATGCCTTTAAACCGCTCATGATTTGTTCAAGAACATCTGCAAACCATCTTACATTCTGAATTTATTTAATTTAGGTTTTGAATATGACTGGAATATTCTTACAAGTGAAAAAGCAGACAAATAACTTGTAGAAATTGCTTAAAAAAATAAATAAACAAATGTAACAGAAAAAGTTGTGGTGGTTGACTGAATATGAAAATTTTAAGGGGAATTAACTTTTCTTTTTTGAAGCCACTATGTCAATAACATATTTGTGTTTGCTATAACAGCTGTCAGCTCACCAATGAGGAAACCATGACTATTTTCTCAGATCGCAGCTTCAAATTGGCATGTAAGGAACCTCATATTTTGGCACCTCTACATTACCGCTTAATGGTGACTGACACTAATTCCAAGTGTGATGTGAAGCCAATGCCGGTGAAAGGAAAATGGGCCCAAACTCAAACTGATAGTCTTTATAAAGTGGCAATTTCCAAAGCAGACTAAAGAAACACAGCTGACATTTGACAAGCCATGCTGTACTGTTCCCCGAGGGCACCCAAATGCCATCACGCTAACAGCAACCAACAGCAATCCATGGGCTGACGGATTTTCCCATTAAACCGAGCTGACAAGAAAAGCAGCCTCAAAAGCATAAGTACATTGAAAGTATGAAACGAGTTAATAAGCCTGCCGGTAATCCACTTTTCTTTTGTGGTCTTTACAAACACCATTCATCAATGTCACGTACAGTTTATCTCATCTTGGAGGGCCGCACGTTGGGCCATAAATCGAAATCCAATCATTCCCAGCACTGAAATATGATGTAATTAAAAAGAATCTGGTTGTGGCCTAAGGGGCCTTTCTTTTATTCCCCCCCTTTCTAACCCAGCCAAAAATACACCTTCAATTTCCTATCCGTGTGAGAACTGCATGAAGTGATTTAATGTAAAATATGTGAAAAAGATCAATGCTTTTAGTCGCTGCGTAACTCAGACAGGCAGGATGCCATCACAAGTAGAAAGCCCTGGTGTGAAGGGCTGAATGAGTGAAACCCGGGCGGATTATGCGTGCGCCCCGGAGCTGGCTTCCTCTCACAGGATGTCAATAAGATTTAGCTTACAACACAGCAGCCGTAAACAGAGCTTTTACAGATATAAGGACTGTGATCATAGGGGGAAGTGTTTAATAGTAACTTTTCGCTACGACTTTTTTTGTTTTTAAAGGCGGATGGAAACCATTGATTTTGGAGGAGATGCCACAGAGGAAAAAAAAAACATAACTCTTTCTGACGGCGCATTAGTGATTTATTGATCTGTGGCGGTTGTCGCTTTTTGAAAGATTCCAGCAGATGTGAAAAGGGCGCTGGCGAACGGGATCAATCAGAACATTTGTTGGAGTTTGGGTTCCACAGGAAAGAATAAAAGTGAAATAATAAAAACATTTGCATTTTATATCACAAAACAAGACATTACCCAAAGGTATAACATTTTCCTAAGATCACTGTTTGCAGATACAAAACATTTAAATTTTTGTCCAGTCTTGCATAACAACGCAACCTCAGTATAATTAAACAGAGAGCAAATAATTATATGATTCTTATTTTGATTTAAGTCTGAGCTTTGACTAGGCCACTGATCTGTGACCTGTAGCTGACCAGCTCTTTAATAAGGTTAACCAAGATTGTGAAGAACTGAGCAATGATTTAAATATCCAATTTAAATGTGTTGTCAATATAGACCAGAATTACATAAGTTTAATTCGCTTTTTATTATTCGGTTGCAAACAGTTTTTTCCCCAACATAAGGATTTCAAGAGAATGTACTTTTCTGTAAAAGTATTGTTATTCAACTAAATGATTACAGTGTCTCCAAATGGCTTGTGGTACTTTATTTGGGGGTATCACAGTAAAAGGGGTTGAGCAAGAATTCATGTCACATTTGTTTGTAAAAAGCTTTCAAAACTACTCTGCACAAAGTACAAAGAAGTGAAACTAATTTCAGCTTTTGTAGTCTGCATTTCCCCTGAGGGTTTATTTGGATCATCTGTTTTTCCATTCTGTGTCTAAGTATTTAAGTCAAACAGACACCTTGTGTTGGTTTAGCAAAATCCCAACAAAAAGCATTAGAGTTTGTGAAACATTCCAAGTGGTTTTAAAGCTTCCAGGGCTTCTTTCTGTTTTCGTCCTCGGTAGTGACTCAGGGCTGCCAGTGTTAACTACCCAGGCTGCCTCTTTAAGGTTGAAAGCCAACAGTTGCTTAAAAGAAGAGATGAGCTCTACTGCTCTGGTGTAACCCCAGGACTGGAGAGGTATTGATGTAACCACATCAAGGAGAGCTGTAATTCCAAATAACAGAAAAAAAAGACGAAGGAGGATCGGACCTGTAGGAGGGAGATCCATGGTGTTCGGGTTTCAAAGCTAGGTGTCAGAATAAATCTCTGGAAAGGGATTTTTTTTTCTCCCCTCGGCTCGCAGCATGATTTACTCTGACCCTTTGACTGGCGTGTCACTAAAGGTCGTATCCATAGCTTTCCATTTTTGGCGTTAAACTGGAGCGGACTGTGGTGACTCTCAGCAGAATGTGCCGTGGATCTGCAGCCTGATAAATCACTTACACTCATATTAAGAGTCCAGGTGCACAGCAGTATAAAAAGGCAGATTGCTCCCATCTACTTCTATAGATTTATTCCCTTACTGGTTTGTTTTATCTTCCTGACATGCATGTAAATGCCAATAAGCCCAGCATCAGTGATCCTTCCTCTTGTTTAAACGATGGCATGCACTTAAAATGACAGATTAAGTAAGGCTGTGATCCCAGACTTAACTATGTTGCTCCAATAGGCAGCAGCTTATGGTAGTTATCATTAAAATGACAGGTTAAATGCAGAAAGGTAAACATTTAGCATAAGTAACTATTTTTCTAACAACTATAGTGCAGCTACATATCAAAGAAATCAGCGAAGGTCAAATAGCGTGTTCTTAAACAAAGCAGCAAGCCATTTAACTCAGTTTCACTCCCACAGGCAGCATCCATCCAGCAGCTGACAGCCCGAGGTGACCGTTTTCATCGGCAGAAAACACACATGCTCACCTCAGACACACACCCAGTGGTCCGCTCTTCTCCAAACACCTACCCGCGCCAGCGCTCCCGGCTTCCTCTGCTCCAATAACTTGTCCCGGGTCTCTCTCAGCTCCGTCCTCTCCGCTTCTATCCGCGCCGCGCGGCGTCTCTCGCGCCGCACGCCGCTCTCGTGCTGCTGGTGCTGCGGAGGGAGAGGAAGGAAACGGTGGTGAGGGGGGGAGCCGTCCGCCCAATCAGCGGAGGACTGACGGGGAGGAGGAACTGTAGCCAATAGGGACCTGGCCGCGGCCGAGAGCGGGCGCGAGCGCAGCGACGTCGGGGTTTTTGTTCCAGCGCGAGATAAGACTTCGATGGCATCTGATCCAAACTACACCCACGTCCCGTTTACACTGCAGGGGAGGCTTCAGCACAAAGCCCGACTGCTGTTCTGAAACACTCTCATGTTACTGTGACTGATCCAACACACTGGAGGAAGTTGAGAAAGTATCCACACCCATTGAATTTCTTCAGAATGCCATGCTACAACCAAAAACATATTTATAGATATTTTCTTGTTGATACATCGCGTAAAATCTGTTGCTGAAAATACCAAATATCTACAAGTGATTAAGCAAATCATGGTTTTCAAGTTAAAACATAAGCATTAAAGTTGTGAAAATGTTTTGTTTTCACTTGGGAAATTTAGGAGTTTTGAGTACAAATGCATTTACTATGGAAAAAAAATTAAAAGCATTCATCTGTAACCAAAATGGCTGTTTTGAATATTCCATCAACCTACATTCAAAGTACAATCTGGGAAATAAAATCCTAATGAACAATTCCACAATCAAAGCTCACATTGGCTGCACAAAAGGACACTTTCATTATCAAAAGCTAAGGTTTTGCTTTTTAGTTTCTTTCAGATCCCTTTTTTAGAAAACATTTTTATTTTGAATTATTAGAGTGCTGAAAAATCAAATCATGTTAAAATCAAATTAAGTGGAGCCTTGGAGAAAGTAATGAGCCGCCATATTGTGGCCACATTTTCTCAGCATGCAGTTGGTCTGTCATTTCTGAAAATAATGCTCCAGCTGGCCAAGGCCTCACCTTCAGGACCGACTCCGATTGCTTTCTGCTGATTGGTCGACTGGATCTGGTAGCTTTTCTTTACTGTCCATGTGCCCAAATGCCTCTTGAATGGCCCTTAAAAAAATGATTTCATGATCATAAAAAAATGTTCTATTGGGTTTTGAAGACATTTTTCAGATAATAATGTCTAACACAACTGTACGATGCAGCACGAACAATGGGAGTGTGGTAAGAGATTTGGGTTTTGTTATTTTAGATGCAGCTACAGTTAGCCTGAAGCTGCTGGCAGGCAGCAATGAGAAGCGGACTGGAGGTGGTAAGATCATTTCTTTCTTTTTCTACACCCCCAGATCCAACTTTAAGCCTTCAAACTCACATTAATCCGAATTTCTAAAGCGCCACAAAGATAAAGCAGAGGAACTGTTTAAAATTCATTTAATTTCTGCTTTCTTGGTACTAAAATGTGCTCTGAATCACATCTGAACTACAAAACAGGTCACGGCCTCTAGTGACCCATTAGTGTTTCACCAACCTTTCCTTTAGAATAAATGCAAATTACTATCAACTATAAACCATTTAAGCTCCAAAAACACTGAAGTAGCCTTGTTTTTAATCAGAATTTTAGATTAATTGTGTTCCATTTGTTTTCTAATCCAGCTATTAAAGATACTGATACCAAAATGTTGAGAACAGGACAGAACAAATAGGATATATAGTAACTGATGTCATGGTTTAAACAAGATCTACTGACAAACTATGTAGAAAATATACATCAATGGAACATACTAGTAATTTAATGATCATATTTTCTTCTAAAGTAAAAAATATATATGTAATTAGGAAGTGAAATACTATTTTCGGTCGCTACCGGAAGTAAGACCCATGATTGTTTCCACACCCTCTACAACAGGGGTGGGCAATCCTGGTCCTCGAGTGCCGGTGTCCTGCAACTTTTAGATGTATCTCTACTTCAACACACCTGAGTCAAATAATGAGGTCATTAGAAGGACTCTGGAGAACCTGACTGCACTTGGGAGGTGATTCAGCTGTTGGATTCAGGTGTGTTGGACCAGGGAGGCGTCTAAGAGTTGCAGGACACCGGCACTCGAGGACCAGGATTGCCCACCCCTGCTCTACAAGGATAGAAATACATTGACAGAACCAGCTACTGAACAGTTTTATATCTACTCTGTCTTTAATTAAGCTAAAATACAAGTACTGTAGTTTACTGAAGTTACATGTAGACAATGGAACAAATTCATTTTAAAATGTGAGGAGGACGCAATTTGCGTCACTGGCCTTCGTCAAACACCCAACAAAACCATTTCTGTTGCTCAAAAAAGCACCAACAGCACCGACATGACCTTAAAAACTATCACCACAGCTTCAATACAAAACGACACCGCCAACAAACGTGTCCTTACCTGGAATACCTCTTCAACAAAGCCCCGTCAGGTGTAGAACTCCATACCTACAGGTGTGTTAGCTGGTCCTGCTGGGTTTTTCCTATCGGAGAAACGGTTCCAGCTTGTTAAAACTTTATTTCTTCAAAATTTCTAGTCAATGCGCAGTTAAATGTCCTCCTAGGTGATGGTAAAAGGAAGTCAAAGGGTAAAGGAAGAAATTGGCTAACCTGTACATCCCAAGTACACCTCGCCACGAGCTCGGTTTAGCAGGAAACAGCCACGTCTCCTGACAGCCAATCAAAATCCAGGAAACTCTCTTAAGGTGTGGCGCACTTATCGATCACTAGGGGGCGCCAAATCCTCACTACACTGTTTACGCAACAAAGATTTTTTATTTTTTTTTATTTTTTAAAAAGCCTTTCAGTAAATAACTCCTCTTATTCATAAATACCAGAGGGGAAATGCAGATGCGCCATTTTTTTTTTTTTTTTTTTAGATTATTTATAAATATTTCCGAAACTTTAGAAAATTAAGTTTGTGGTTGTAACATAAATAAATAAATAAATAAGCAGAAAACGTTCAAATGGTATGAATACTGAGATCCAATACATAGAGAAGACTGGGCTGTTTCAGCTGCAAATGTGAATCTACTCACAACTAGGAGGCTGGTCATAATGTTTTGGCAGATATGTCTTGATAGAAATGTCCTATTTCAGTTATTTTTGTTATGTAATTCCAGATATGTTCTTCCTTCCCCTGATTCTACATTTTCTACAGCAACATGTAACCCTCTCACCCATTACCTTTGACTGTCAAGGAAATCATTGCAGAGAAAAAGGTCCAATTAAAAAGATGCCAAGCAGCAAATCGGAACAGGATGCTGAGTTGTTCAAGGGGCAACCAAGGAGAAATCCGCATGACTCACAGAAATTGTGAAGTCATCACTTTCATGGCAGCCTTTAGCTGCTGTAATTAACACAGGCGTATATTGTCTTCAAAGCCAATTATTCGCCACGTGGTAAACCTGTAACTGAGAGGAGTGGAAAAATCTGTAAGGGCTGACAAAAGCCACCTAATGGGAAAATCTCTAAGTTCTCCAGCAGGCTGTTATCAAGGAAAATCAATACGTCTTTTTCCAGAGAGCTCAGGTGGGCCGAGTTTTCAAGGTGGTTTATGCAGGGCCAGGCACATTTAAAGCTACAGTAACACTGGTCCATGAGGGAAAACACTGCTGGCTATTATGTATATTAATACATTTCAGTTAGTTTGTAATGGACTCCTCATTTCAAAAAAAGTTTGTAAAATCTACCTACTAGAGGAGAGTACTGTTGAGAAAAAGATATGAAAAAATTGTTACATATTGTTGCATAAAAGTATCGGGTGTATATTTAAGAAAATCATTGCTTTGTAACTCTAGATAAAATATCTTCAACATTAAGCCATAAATAGTTTTAGTTTCCTAGTAGGTGGATTGCTCTTTTGATGGTTTCTCTTTCCAGCTTGACCACTAGATGGCAGTGGTGCATACACACTGCTTCTTTAATTTACACCTGTTAAATTATCTTTAAGCTAGGAAACCTAACTTAGATTCTACACATGTATAGAAAACTTTACCTTTCTGACTTTAATCTCAAATTCTGAGAAAAAAAAGTCAAAAATCCATTTTTTTTAGTGGTCCTTATCCTCCTTCGTGCTTATTCGAGGCCATCTGGAGATTGATGCGTCTTTAAAGTGAAGCGATCTTCTTTTTTTTTTCTACATAACCACATTGCCCTGCAAACATTTAATCATATTACAAACCCAAACTTTAATTCATACATTTAGAATTTTAGGATTTGTTCTCAGCGACCCGAGTCAACTTTTGACAGACTAATGGATGACAGTTGATTATAGTCAACTCTATTTTGGAGTAACGGAGTAAAAGAGGATCACCCTTCAATTTCATTGTAAAAATAAAAATGTGAAATTGATTCTATTCTGATTCACAAATGTGTGGTACTTTCTGTTGGTTCATCATATAAAACCTCAACAGGAACACATGTAGCCTGAATGAATCCTAAACTGTTGAAATACTTCTGCAGCTGCATGTCACAAACTTGGTGTGGAAGAAGAAAGAAAACGTTGAGAGGGTTCTCCAACACGAGTGCCAACAGAAATGTTTTACGAAGCTGTCAGGTGTAAGAATCAATAACAGGAGGTTTGGTGTTGGCTGTCATGCAAGTAATACTGGGTCTGATAGCGGTGGGTAGCATGTTGACTGAACCAATACGTCAATCCAGGAAGCTGTTTTCTTTTTCTTGTAATGTTGTACAGTCAGATCTAAGAATCTCAAATTCAGACACAAGAAAGAAAAAAAAATGAAAAGAGGGGAAACTTTTTATTCAGACACAAAGAAAGCTAATGAAGAAGCTACGCCACATTCAAGGTGCACACCAGGTGCATTCAGTCAGCATCAAACAAAGCTAGATAACGAATAAAAGAGCAGATTTCAAACTGAGTACAAAACACAATGATTTCAGAGCAGTTCGTCTCTCCATGGACACAGATGGGAAATTACATATTGTCGAGCACTGCCTGATTGTTAGCTGAATCGGCCAAACTCAAGCGCCATCGCTCTCCTCGCTGTCGTAGCATCTGTTCCGCTTGATTATCTCCTCCACTGTCAGGCCTTCTTCCTCCTCAGTCCAGACAGAAGTGTCACACCTGTCTGTGTGCTGCTCTGCTACAGAACCAACGCCGCTCTCCGTCTCTCCATCCTTCCCCCTCTCATCTCTCGTCTCTATCCCGAAATCCAAAAGGTCATCTAGCGAAGACACCGCTGGCCTCCCCCCGGCAGGCTGACTGAAAATGTCGGAACCAAAATCAGACTGCAAACCGGAGCTGCCGGCGGCGCTCAGGCCGGCGAAAATATCCTCCAGGAAGTTTGGTGTGCCAATCTTTTGCTCCGCGGCTGGGTGTTTGAAAGCCAGCCCTCCCTCGGCTGCCTCGGTGAGGAAAAGCGCGTCTGAATCGCAGTTTGTGGCTTCGGAACGTTTGGCAGCTGCTGGCACAAAAGCGTCATCTCTCTGTGCCAAAAGCAGCAGTTCACTTGGCATCCAGTCCAGATCGGTTTGAACAGAACCTGTCATGTCTTCCTCAAAAAGAGACAGCTCTTTCTCATTAAGGCCGTGACCCAGGATTTCCAGGTCATGGAAGGTCTGACTATTATTAGCATTATTGTTATTATTGGAATTTCCATTTAGCTCCTGTGCTACTGCTGTCTCCTCGTCTATTAGCGTGACCTTTACTGCCTCCCCGTTGTTCAAGTTGTCATTATTTCCCTTATCTGCCTCCTCCCGGTCCTCCTTTTTAAAAGCCGTGCTTTCCACCTGGCCGTCATGTCCATTCACGCTCACTTCCTCTATCTTCTCTGCACTCTTCTCTTCATTTGCCTCCAGCACCTCTACGCCGCCCCCACCTCCGCTGACATTCTCTTTGTTTTCTCCTTTCTTCTCCACTCCAGCGGGCACTTCAGAGTCCATTTCCGAGCCCACTTGAGCCACAGCATCAGAGACGCAGTTTGATTCCTTGTTCTCTTTAGGCACTGGTTCCATAGGGGTGCCGACAGCAGAGTCTAAAACTAGAGGAGACTCTACTTTTCCACTGTCACCTTTGGCTTCCTGACATCCATTTTGTTCTTGAACAGCAGTCTCGTTTAATGAAGGCTTTGTAGGTTGATTTGAGAGGGAGCTTTCTTGGTGTGATGCATCGGGAGGGGGCCATGATGGCTTAACTAACTTCAGCTCCTCCTTGACAGCGAAGGATTTCTTTGGCGAGTCCACCTGTGGAGGCCAAACCACAGAAATTTTGCTGGTGGGCCTTTTGTTTTCTTCCTCTAATTTGTTGATAGTCGTCTGCGTAGAGGGATACGTGGCGTCTATGACTTTCTTCTCAGGTGTTGGTGATTTAATGGGTGAATTCTTCTGGTTCTTGTTATTCCAAAGTTCTCTGTGTGGCTTTTGTCCAAATCCTTCATCATAATTTCCTTTGGACTTGAACAGTTGCTTGTAGTGTGGCTTGCAGTACATTCGTCCATGGAGAGAGGCGTAGTTGCCGAGGCTATTAGAAAATAAAAGAAAATCATTAAATTAGAAAGAAAAAAAAAAGTATGGTAAAAACTTTTGCAATGCGAGTGTATTCTACCTTAGTTTGCCTTTACAGTGTTCACAGCGAAAACAGTTTTTATGGAAGTTTTGTTTGTCTGCGATCAGAGACTCCATGGGGTACACTCTCTTCCGACACACCTTGCACAGTTCGGACTCTGGAACTCGAATTTTCTGCAAAGAAAAGCGTAACATTTCTTGTCCAGGCATGGAAATTTCTTACCAAATCATGGGTAATATTCTGGGAAGAATTTTGTAAACTTGAACCAAAAAAAAAAAGTTCTCTGAACTAAAATTGATTTTCCAAATTAAAAAAAGTGGCCTTGATTACAAACTCAGCTCACCTCTGAGTTTGTAATTAGAGGTGAACAATTCACAGTGTTCAGCTTCGTCAGGAGGTGGTAAGTTATTTTTCTCATGATGTCACATTCTCTTCTTTTCCTTCAAAACCTGACAAAGACCTGATTGTGAGTGCCCCCCTGATCTGCTCATCAGATAAAAACTGATGAGCACAAATAACCTTTATAACTGTGCATATTCACAGAAATTAAATTTCTTTTGAGAATTCAAAATTCCACTGACAAGGCAAAAAATGATTTAATGCTGCCCAGAATATTTCCCATTTTGGTTTTAGATTAGTTGAAATTAAAATGGAAAAAAAAAAACATTCTGTCAAAGCAAAGCAATTTGATTAACTAGTTGTAATTAGTTCAACAGAGTTTAAGTCCCACCTGGAGCCACAAAAAATATTAGTATCTGAGTTGCAAACCATTTTATCCAGTTTCTTTCATGTCCTATAAATGTCCAGAAGTGCTGTGACTCAATTCTGAATAAAGCTAAACAAAAAATGTTTTCGTCGTGCAGTTTTCTCTTTTAGTCAGAGAAATCAGCTTTGCACACTCAGGAAAGAAAAATATTAGCTGGATATGTCGGCTTTGCTGCCAGCTTCACACTTCAGAGGCATGAATAAACAGACACAAGTGCAACCGGCGAATACAAAAAGCTGTGAAACTGCCAGTTGCCAAACCGTGAGCTACTCCAAAAAAAAAAAAAAAAAAAGAATAAGAAAAACAGGTGGCACAAGCAATATGAGCATGGAAAGAATTATTTCGAACCAATGTAACACATCCAGTTCTTTCACACAGTGTAAGTAATGTCTCAAAGGAAGTTAAACACACCAGGCCCTTTTAGTGTCCTCATGCTACACAGTTAAGATTACCCGCCACAAAGGTCTCCTGCTGATGTGTTATAGTTTGGGAAGTCCTCTGCTCAGTGACGCTGAAGCCCAGGTTCTGGAAAACCCCTTGGCTCTCGGCCCATGACTGCTGGAAGTTTTTCAGCATTTCCTCCGTGGAGGCTTCGGGCGGTACAGAGACAGTTGGAACATTACCCCTCACTACATCAGCATAGGATGGAGGGTTACCGCGAGTCAGCAGGCTCCCAGAATGCGTCTCACTCCTCGTCTCCCTTGTCACGTTACCGAAGTCGTCAACACTGCAGAACTGCTCAGAGACTGAAGTTGTTTCGGTGTGACCCACTGGCTCATGTTCCCGCCGTTCTATTTGTTCTCTAAGCTCTCGGGCTGCTTGAGAACCGTGCTCTCCGGTCTCAAAGACGTCCTTTATTGCTTTGACATTGAAAGTAGGGATTTCTTCAGTTTTTGGAGTATGCGCGTCAGCCTCTGTATCTTCAGTATCACTCCCCAATCTCTCTGATATAACAATAGGATCTTTTCTTGCATAGATTTTTGGTTTGGGAGACTCAAATCTGTTCACTAGTCTTGATAAATCAACCTTTGGGAGATCTTCTTTCATAAGGTCTATTGTCACGGGGTCTGTGGTTTCCTCAGTATCCGGTCCCAAACGTTCAGGGATGTCAATGGGATCCTTCCTCGTATACATTTTGTGCACTTCAGCCTTCTGCGCCTCCTCAAAGAAAGACTTTTTGTCCTTCACTGTCATCATGGAATCCACCATCTCCGCAACATCCACCACTCCATGCTCGCTTCCGTCAACACCGGTCGCCATGCCACTGAACGATGATGTGCGCTCTCTTTCAGAGACAAAGTACTCTGGTACTGGCATGGGAGGGGGTGGAGTCATCCCACGTGAAAGTTTCGAGGTAGTATCCCTCAGCTTCATGAGGTTTTCGGAGCGGCTGAGAGTGGGAGATGGCGTGGCTCTGCTGAAAGTAGATGTAGGGGTGTAAGTTCTGCGAGGAGGAGGTGGTGGTGTCCCAACTGACTTGTATGGGGGAGGAGAAGGGGTCACTCTGAGTGGGGAGTCTACTCTCCTTGATTCAATTGTAATAAAAGTAGGCGATGGTGTTCGAATGCTTGCTAAGGGGGAAGAAATTCTCTGATCAGTCACTTCCTGATGGACTTTGCTCTCCTGAACAGACCTTTTCTGTTTCGCCACTCTTTCTATTTTGAAGGAGCCACCGATAGGCCTCGCATTTTTCCCAGCTGCCTCACAGATGACGTTCCTGTCTGGCTCAGGTGGAGATGAGGAGACCTGAGGAAGCATGGGTGTCGCTTTTTCTTCTTTAACTTCCTTTTCCACTGTTGTCAGGTTTTTCTCCAAAACTGTGAGTTTTGTCTGAATAATGTGCTTCACGTAAACCATCATCTCTTTCAGCTTTTTCTTGCTCTGCTGTTTAGCAAGTTCACTGAAGTTCTTTTTCTCAACTGAGCCCATTACCCATTCAGGGACTTCATCTATAAATATCCTGATAGAGTTGGAATCTACTTTGCTTGGTGCATCCTCAAGTTCTTTTATTCTGGCAACCAGCTTCTGGATCACAATACATTTATCTGAATCTGTAATGTCTTCAGTATGCGCTTCATCTTTACAAGATAATTTACTTATACCTTTCACCAACACTTCCTTTGACTCATCTTTTGACTTCCCTGCCTTTACTTGCTTTTTAGTTGTCTGTGTTGCTTGCAGCTTAGCTTGTAGCTTAGCTGCCTCTTGCTTCTGAAGGTCCTGCTGTACCACTCTCTCAGTCACGACAACCTCCTTGTGTGTCTGAATGTGCTCTGTCTTCATGCTCTGCTGACTATGGGAGACAGACACAAGGTTTTGTCCTTGATGGGTTGGCACAGATGTTACCATAGCCACCACATTTGCTGGAACAGTAACCGATGGAGACGACTTCACTTCGGTTTCACTTTTTGCCAGCTGCTTTCCCTTCTTTGTGTGAGCCTTCACTTCAACCTTCACGGGTGGCGGCACTTGAGTTTTATTCTCTTTAACTTCTGTTTTCATCTCAGTTCTTGCTGAGGTAAGCTGGTTGCTTTCCAGATGCACTTTTGATTCATCTCTCTCTGACACCTGACTTTTCTCTCTTTGTGAATGAGTTTCACTTTTCATTATTTCTTTTTGCCCCAAACTGTCAGACTTCTCGTCTGTCTTCTCTGTTGGCATTTTAAATGTTTTTACTTTGAAACTCTGAGTTACCTTTGGAATTTTAGTCGGCAGAGAGGGACTCATTTTTCCCTCCTGTGTCTGAGCCACATTAATATTCTTTACATCCTCTGTTTTCAATGTGACCGCAGCCCGGTTGTGAAGATTTACATTATCCTGGACAGTGTTCTGTGAGGAGGTGATAGACTTGGTGCTGGATTTCTTAATAAACTGCTGCTGTTCTGTGACTGAGACAGCGACCACGTTCGAGCGGGACTGGATTTCTTTTTCTGAGGCCTCGTGATGAGACCGAGACACATCAGATGAGGTGAGGGCTTTTTCAGAGGCTTCAGTGCTGGATACTTGCTTTTTATCTAAGGACACATTTGAAGATCCAAGGGTTGACTTTTTATTTATTACTGAGATTGACGCTTTGCTCAAAGGAATTTGGGAAGGTGTTTTCTTGACAGGTGAATCTTGTGCCTTTATTTCCTCCTCATTCTTAGCTTTTGTTATATCCAAAGCCGCTTCTTTTTTACCGCTCTCTGCTGCAGACAGTTCTGCACTGGTTGCTGAGGATTGTATATTCATTTGTGGTGAAGTTGGAGTCAAGACTTTAATCTTTTCTTCTTCCTCTTTCTCTTTTTGCAGGCGGTACCTTTCCTCTGCAAGCATGAGAGGGGTTTTAAATTTTCGAGCATATGGTCGGTCCTTTGGGGCTGGAGCAGGGTCTGGAGGTGGAGGAAGTTTGAGGGGAGGGACACACACTTTTTTGGGTGGCTGTGGACTTTGTTTTTGATCTGGTTTTACAACTGGAATGTTTGAAATTCTTGTTGATGACACCTCAGCTGTTTTAGATTTATCCAATGCCTCAGTCTGTTGGATTGCTTCCTGTTTCACCTGTTGAGGTTTAACCTCCTCTTTATGGACAGTCAACACTGCTGTTTCTTGACCAGGAGGAAGCTGGGGAGAAGGTGGAGGAGGTGTTGGCTGTTTTTTCTGCCACTTGGGTTTGAGCTGTGTGGGCTGCTTAGGTGCTTCTGGCTGCTTGGGGATTTTAAATAAAGGCTTTCCAATTAGCTTCCCTTGTTTTGCGGGAGGAAGTTGAGGAATTGCGTTAAGCTCTTGCTGTGATGGAGGAGGAGGAAGAAAATCTTGGCCTCCTACAGAGGATGGTGCTGGTGGAGGGGGAGGTGGAGGGAAAAATTCAGGCTCAGACTTCATGCATTCCACAGGAGGTGGAGGAGGTGGGGGTGGAGGTGGCAGGTCACTGTCTTGCCTCATGATATGAGGCCTAGAACTGGACAATGTCGGGCTCTCCGTCACTGGTGATGGTGGCGGAGGGAGGGAAAGCTCAGACTCTGATGGTGGAGGTGGGGATGTGGGGGGCGGTGGGAAATGAATCTCCGGTTTTGACTTTTTAATGACACCCTTCCCTTTCATGTCCAGGTTTCGGTGATCATTCTTCAGATTTCTGAAATTCTGTTTTTGTCCTAGAGTCTTGTTTTCCATTTGCCTTTGTGATGTTTGCTCTGATACCGTTACGTTTTGTTTATGCACGACAGTCTTCTCCATCACCGTAGTCTGCACCTGTTTGATTGTTTTTGTCTCACACATTTGTTTGTTTGAAATATTCATCTGTGTTGTGTTTTGCACCTCTTTCATCACAGTCACATCCGCAGCTTTATTCTCTGTTTGATCGTTAATAGTCTTCTGCGTATTCTTTATCATAATAGGCTTAGGAGCTTGTATTTTGTGTGGGGGCAGCACTTTGTCTTTCTGTTCTTTTATGCTCTTCTGATGAGAGGCCCCAGCAGGATTGTCTGTTTTGACTACAGCAACAGAGTGGTCCTCTTGGGTTATTACCTGCGTTTTCAGCGATTTGCTTTCATGGTGCCTCTGTGTGTGCCTCTGTGACTCACTGCTCTGAGAGAGGTTTTTCACAGCGGGGGTTGGAGTGAGAGCTGCATTCTCACTCATAGCTTCATGTGAGCTTTCATGCTCCACTTGCTTTACACTTGATAGATTTTTCACGGGCCCTTTCGCTTTCTTGGCAGGATGCATACGCTTCTTGTTTGAATACTGTTTCCTTTGCATCAGGGACTTTATTGCCCCTTGAACGTCACCTTTAACAACTTCTTCTTTTTCCACATGTGTCGCCTCCTGGCCTTCATAAAGAGATTTTATGGATGTTTTTACGTCTCCTTCAATGCTTCCTCTACGTTGCATTTTTGGAGAGGTGGTTGGCTCAAGCAGAAGCTGAATGGTGGCTTTAACGTCTCCTTGTTCGCTCACTTGGTACTGGTAGGTCTTTTTCTCACTTGATGCCTCATGCAAATTTTGCATGGCGGTAAAAATGTCTCCTTTAACTATCTCCTCTTTCTCCAACTCTTTAACAGCTTGCTTAGCCTCCTCTAGGGATTTGAGGGTTCCTTTGATGTTGCCAGGAACTAAATCGTCAACCGTTGCTTCTGTTTTTGAGGTTGCAGATTTCTCCAGTGATTCAAGAGCACCTCTTATGTCACCTTTGATGATTTCAGGCTTTTCCAGTTCTTTGGCTTGACTCTTGGCCTCCTCAAGAGATTTCAAAGTATTGGGAATATCTCCCTTTACCACCTCCTCTTTCTCTACAACTACTTTCTGGTTGATGGCTTGGGTCAATAAATCAAGGGTTGCAGTAAGATCACCTTTAACAATGTCCTTACCCTCTAGGTTTTTGTAGGCAACAGTGGGCTCCGTCATGAATACCTTAACAATGCTATGAACGTCACCTGGCACTATGTCATCTTCTGCCACAGTGCGGCCAATCTGCTGGTGATTCTTCCGCAACAAGAGTTTGGTCTCTTCGATATCGCCACCAATGACATTCTCCTTCTGCAGCTCTTCATGAACCTCATCAGATTCAGACTTAAGCTGTTTGAGGTAGTCCAAGGCTCCAGACTCAATGCATGTTGTGTAAAAGCTAACATTACCCCTTTCAGTGTCCCCTATCCTTATCCTTTTAGAGTCCTCTTCTCCTGAATTGGACAGAAGACGCTGAAGGGCTTTGCTGACATTACCTTGAATTATATCCTCTTTCTCCATACTAGATTGCTCCACTTTATTTAGTAGAGAATAGATTGTCATCTTAACGTCTCCTTTTTCATCTTCTTGAATCAGAATTCCATGCTTAGAAGAGCCTTCATTCTTCAGTAGGTTGCTTATCGCCTCTTGGATGTCACCTCGAATAACTGCCTCTTTCTGAACACTTGTTCCCCTCTCCTGGTTGAACAGCTGTTTCACTGTGGTGTTGATGTCTCCTCGCTCCTCTTTATCAATAGTTATGACCCTTTCAGTCGTCTCTGTGCGATTCAGTAGGTTCATCATTATATTGCTAAGATCTCCTTTAATGATCTCCTCCTTTTGGATTTGAGGAACCTCCTGGTTCATGAGTTTGTACTTCGCCATGCGGACATCTCCGATTTCATCTGCCTCAATGAGGATCCCCTGGGAGTTCACCATTTTCTGACAGTAAAGTTCTTCAAGTGTCTCCTTTATGCTCTTACCGATTATTTCTGTCTTTTCCATGCTACTTTCGTTGAATTCATGAAATGGAGTTGTTTCGAACAGCCACGTAGTCGTCTTCACATCTGCCTGTGGAATTTCCTCCTTTATCACAGCGGACTCTGTGCCATCAGTTTCTTTGATTCTGTCTAGGGGTTGCCTCTCAAAGAGCCAAACAGACTGTTTAACATCGCCTTTCATCACTTCCTCCTTTGTCACCCTCTCCATTGCATCGTACTCTTCGCTATCACCGCGGATCTCGTCGATTGTGCGGGTTTCAAACATCCATGTTGCAGATCTAACATCGCCTTTCTGAATTTCACTCACACTTACAGTTCTAATGTACTTTTGAGACATCTCATCAGTCTCAAATCGCTGCTTGTTTGTCTTTACATCGCCCCCTTGGATATCCGCCACTGTTTTTGACCTTACTTTTATCTCCTCGGTAATTTCATCCAGAGGTTGTGTTTCAAATTTCCACCTAGCAGAGCTAACGTCTCCCTTATTAATGTCTTCCTCAGTCACTGCTTTAATAACATATACCTCCTCTGAATCTCTAATTGAATCCAAGGGTTTTGTCTCAAACAGCCATCGAGCCCCCACCACATCTCCTCTTATGATTTCCTCTTTAGTTACAGTCGTCACTTCATGATAATGGCCCTCCTTATCACGAATGGCATATAGCGGCTGGCTTTCAAACATCATAGTGTAATTTTTCACGTCTCCTTTTTTAATCTCATCTCCAAAGATACTAGTGAGTTTTGAAATATTTGTCTCTGCAGACTCATCTTTGATTTGATCCAGAGAGTACGTCTCAAAAATGAAGCGGCCCTTGTCGACATCACCTCCCTGAACATCAGTTACGGTGCGGATCTCCCTCGCCTTTGTGCTGTCATCACATATAGCATCCATTGGCTGGTTCTCAAACTTCCAGGTGCAATTGACCACGTTTCCTCTTTGGATGTCCTCGGCCTGCTGTTTCTTCAGCTTCAGCATCATTTCCTCTGACGTAGAGCTCATAATGTCAGAGGAACGATTCTCAAAGATGTATTTCATTCTGGAGACATCACCAGACTGGATGTTGATTTCTGTGACCCTCCTGAAAGAACTGCTGTCCTCACCCGTGATGTTTTCCAGGTTCTCGGTTTCAAAGAGAAAGCGAGCCATTTGGACATCTTTACCTTGAATGTTCTCCTGCTTTACAGTGCAGGTTTTCAGAATCGTCTCGGTTTCTGATTCTGAGTGATCGCGAATGTTGTCAAGCGTCTGGGTCTCAAAGAGCCACGTGCATGTTTTCACATCCCCTTTTTGCACTTCCTCCACTCCTGCCTCACTTTTTTCCACCTTTTCATACAGAACATCCATCGGCTGGGTCTCAAAGAGCCACCTGCACGTTTTTACATCCCCTTTCTCAATTTTAATATCTTCTTTAGTCTTATGTTCTTGATCCTCAAAATTACTGAAAAATTTAATAGCATCGAGTGGCTGAGTTTCAAACAACCACTTGGCTGTTTTGACATCCCCAGATTCAATTTCCTGCTTGGAAATCCCTTTTATTATCTGGAACTTATTGATACTTTCATCAAATTCATCAATTGGACGTGTTTCAAACATCCACCTGCAGCTGCGCACATCTCCCTTCACAATTTCCTCGCGCCTTACGGTCCTCACCTCATGGTAATGACCCGAGCTGTCCTGCATTGCATACATTGGAGTGGATTCAAACAGAACTCTGTTGGACTTAACTGACCCACTTGGGGCACCTTCTACTTGGATTTTTTGTGCCCCTTCACATTTACTTAAATCTAAGGTTTCAAACCTCTCTTTGTAGTTTGTCACGTCTCCTTTGTCAAGGGCTTCAATGTTCACAGTTCTTGTAATCTCCTTCTTTTCCTCCCGTATGCTCTCCAGTGGCTGGCTTTCAAAAACCCACTTCTGATGTCTCACATCACCCTTCTCTTCCTCGGACGCAGTCACCTTCTTAAGTTTTCCGACTTCAGGTAGTTCTTTCAGGTTTTCCATGGGTACAGTTTCAAATCGATGTTTGGTAGATTGAACATCTCCTCCTACAATCTCCTCTGGGGTCAAAGGTCGAGCGTTGGCATTATCTTTCAGTGTATCCAAAGGCTGAGTCTCAAAAACTAGACAGTGTCTCTTAACATCCGCTCCAATTATTTGTTCTTTCTGAATTCTTGAAGTTTCCCATTCCTCATCCTTAATAGTGTCAAGAGTCTTTGTCTCAAAAAGCCATCTGCCTTTGTTCACGCCACCTTGAGTATTGTCCTCCATGGAAATACCACATATCAGTTTTACTTTTGCAGGATCTTTGTTGATCATATCCAGAGGCTGGGTTTCAAACATCCACCGCGACGTCGTAACATCTCCTTTCTCAGTCTCCTCGCGCCGGATGGTAGTAATTTCCAACATTTCACCAGAATCCCCCCTGATGACGCACATGGGGTGCGTCTCAAACATACGGGTGGTTGTCTTCACGTCCCCCTTTACTTCTTCCAGCTCAGACTTCAGGCTCAAGAAGTGACTCTCCTCAATTGTTTCTGTTTTACCCAGAGAATCCAGATGCTGAGTTTCAAAGAGGTATCTGGCAGTTTTCACATCTCCGCCAGTGATGTCTTTAGTGACCACACACTCGGTCTCCTGCTCTTCCTGGTAGATCCGATTCAGGCAGTCCAGGGGCTGAGTTTCGAAAAGCCAGGTTGCAGTACGGACGTCTCCTCGTGCGAGTTCTGCCTCCTTCTGCGACTCTTGGGTTGCATCTGCAGGCTCTGCCCCTAGAGCATCCATGGGTTGAGTCTCAAACATCCAAGCTGTGTACCTGACATCTTTGCCTGCAATAATTTTCTGCTGGGCAATATTTCTTCCCTCACTTTCATCTGGGGAGTCATCTTTGATCGTATCAAGAGGCTTGTTTTCGAACATCCACCGCATTGATTGCACTTCCCCTTTGAGGATTTCTTCCCACTCCAGGTATTCTCTATCGGGGCTTGAGCATTCACTGGAGCTGCTGCCGTCATTTTCAAACATATAGCACGTCTGCTGGACATCACCTACTGTTTCCTTACTTTCCAAAGCTGCCTTTTCTGCCTCCGTAAGCTGACTCATGAAGTCTACCTCAAGGTTCTTACGTACTTCTGGATGTATGTGCTTGTAAAGGCGTTTCAGCTCAGCCATGCTTTTGTGTTTGAAGTACTGCTTCTTGTCAAGGGTAAACTTCTGTTGGGATCCTTTTTCCTGGGACTGAGAGGAGATGCTACGTTCTTGTGCTACCTGCATTAAGTTTGCAGGCGGAGCAGGAAATTGTTCTGTTGCCTCATATGTCACCGATGAGGTCGATGCAACCGCAGAAGCAGTTTTTGCAGTGGAAGATGAGTCATAACTAGTTACAGTTGACATTTTGGATGACTGGTGTACTGGTGCCCACTGAAACTGGTTGAAATCAACATCAACCTGTGGTTCATAAGTTATTTTATTTATGGAGAGAGGGACAGTAGAAAGATAAGAAAGTGGTTAGAGAGGATTTCTTTTGTCTTTAAGTGATATAAAACACAGAGAAAGTGACAAACTATTTGATACAACTATCAAGCAGACATCCAATAAATGATGATTTCAGTTTGAATAAATACAGTACTCACTTCACTTTTAATTTTACACAATTTGTCATGTTAAAGCCTAAAAGTTCAACGCATTTTATTGGGGGTTTATGTGATGCACTACAATAAAGTAGAGAGTAACTGCAAGAAAATGATAAATTGTTCTTCAAACTATTCACAAACTAAAACCTGAAAAGTGGTTTCACTTTCAGCAGGAGAATAAAACAAGATAAAACTACAGTGATCAGTTCAAATTGAAAAAAATTAAGCTTTTAATTGAAAAGAATTTTATATATAAATATTAACATTAGTAATATATCAGTATTACTAATAATATACACCTATATTCATTGTAATATTGCTAATACATCTGTAGAATTTAAAGAATTTTAAATATGCATAGCATAAATTGTATTATATTTTTTATATTAACAACTCATAATCCATACACTCATATTTACTCTTCACAATGAGAGCAACAGATCGATTCGTTGCGATTAAACTGGAGAGAAAAGTTATATATGAGAACATAATCTCTATGTTTGAAACATAGTTTGAACACGATTTAGCTGAAGTTAAGTCTGGAATTGCTGAGTTTACACATAATCTGCTTCTGAAGGAACTGTGGTGCTAAAAAGATAAGTCACTCGATGCGATGAACTCGGAAATGTTTGGGCTTGTTTAGAGAGGGAAAATCATTTCCAGAGACGCCTCAATGGAACGAGGCGCTCAGATCATTGTGACAATAACAGTAAACCTATGCAAGCTGTTCAATTCTGAAATCGGAATCCTGCCCAGAAATATGAAAGAACAAGGCAGAAGTTAGTTGCTTGGAGGACAAAAATAGTTCAATTACTGTTTAACAAATGACTATGCAAAGTTTTTGCTTTGGGGCACAGCATTCTGATTGGTGCAAGAACACGTTGGAAATCAGTGGTCTAGATCAAGTCATAGTCGTGGTAGAATGATTACAGCGAGGTATAGATGTGAAATTAAGTGGAAATCTGTTGTGAGAATTAATATTCATACTTCCTTCGCCTCACAATTATGCACTTTTTTATGCTGATCATATAAAATCCCAATAAAATGCATTGACATTAAAAAGTGTAAACATCCAAGAGGTGTGACTACTTTTGCTAAACACTTTAAATTCATCTGCCAGGGTCAGGCATCTTTATTGATACTAAAATAATTACTAAACTGCAACCCTTAACAAAAATGATTGCTTTAGTGAAAGATTTTTCTTTAACAGGGGAAGAAAATGTTCAGAGTTTCTACCAAAAATCATTTATTCAGTCAAATTATTTTCCCCGGTATGCACAATTTCCTTTTGGATGATTTAGTAATGCCACTTCATGTTCATGTGGATTCTCCATTAAAACAAGAAACTTTCAAAGGTTTAAATAAACAGACAGGATCATTACCTTAATTTCCTTCGCTGGTGCCGCTTCCTCAATCGTTTTTTCGTACTGTTGCTTCAAAGCCTGTGTGGAAACCTTTGGTAGGTCCTCTCCGCCGACAAGCATAACTGAATTAGACATAAGAAGAAGGCTGCCTCATTAAGTCATTCCAAGTGAGGAGGCTCAGGGGAGCGGGAAAGAGAAATAAATCATTTCATTAAAAACCTGAGTAGTTTTCATTTTCTGAAACCATGCGGCAGTGATTGCCCAATTTCCACTTTCCAATATTTTACCTCCCTGACTTTGCCCTGATTAGATTTGCCGCCATGCGCTGAATAGAGAATCATCTGCTCTGTGACTCGCTTTGAGAGCTCATCCCTTATTCAGTCCCGAGTGCCGAACAATCATTAACATACAGGACCATAAGCAGCGCTGTGATATGTATATATATATAAAAAAATGGCCCAAATTACAATATAAAAGGAATGAGCAGAATAACCTGTTTCATCGTAATGGTTCCCATAACCCGCGGCCACGTTGTTATGGTGGACTCCTTGATCGCGGATCACCTGGGAAGGAGCGACATCAAACTGTTAGCGCTCCGACATCTTTCCAATCAGTCACCCGTAAATGACTAGAGATGACATTCATGTCATAATACACTATTAAGGACTGAAGGTTTTAGTGATCTTGTAACAAATACCTCTTGTCGTGAAATGCTTGTTGCTGGAATCGTCTCTCTGTCGCTGCTTTTCACCGTCACCTCGGAGGAACTTGACACTTCCTGTCAAACGCAGAACAATGGTGTCATTGACATGGAACAACTGGCACAAGAAAGAAAGTAAATAGCATTTAGCTGTGTAGTGCTCTTCACAGCTAAAATCCCAAAGTGCTTAAGAAAAGTTCAACACTCAAAATGTTTTCTTTGTTTGTGGATAATGGCTTTTTGAAAGCTTCGAGACACGCAATTTCAAATTTAAGAAGATAATTTACTCTTTCATTTAGGGCCAAATTAGCTCAGATAGTTTCTTCTGCTCAATAAAATAAGTCCTCATTTAAAAGTGTATTCTTATTTGGTCTGGTAACATTTCAAATACGTAAAATGGCTAAAAGAGAAAAATGAAATACTATAAAATACAAGAAGCATTTAAGTTTTGGATCTAACTCGAGGTTTTTTTTGTAATATTAATGAGAAATTGCATTTTCATTGGTCGGTACCCCCGATTTGAGAAATTGTAACCACAGTTTGAATGATTAAGACCATTAGCAACCTCTGGACTGAAGAGTAAGAGGAAGAAAATTGAAGTTCGCCAGAGATATTTTGGGGTATATGTATATTTTTTGATGCCCTAAAGTTACAATTTAAGTTTTAAAAGGAGTTTTAACATTTAAAAATAATAGGATTGATGTTGGCTCTTTAATTTGTTCAATTAAAACGCATTTTGAATCATCTTAACTCTACTGAATTGACTTGTTTAAACATTTAAACTAAAAATTGCATGGTAATCACCTTCAGTTCAGGTTTTGATACCAGGAGAATTTATACATATTCCA
Source organism: Alfaro cultratus (assembly GCA_903066825.1). Classification (NCBI taxonomy): domain Eukaryota; kingdom Metazoa; phylum Chordata; class Actinopteri; order Cyprinodontiformes; family Poeciliidae; genus Alfaro; species Alfaro cultratus. Next base: position 63,965 of record CAEFZX010024010.1, on the reverse strand, counting down.
TGAAATGATGAAAGCAATTTCAATTTAGCTGTTGGAGTTATGCTCAAGTGATTAATGAAACAAATCCTTAGCTGTGTCATTAACATAGTGCCATATATTCTGTAAAAGTTTAAATATGTAAAATGAGGAATGAACAGGGCCGACTACACAGCCTTGAGGAACCCCACGAGACAGAAAAGCTTTTTATTTTTTTATGATATGACCTGATTTAGACGATGAAAACAGACAAGACTGGTTTCATTTGACCAATCAGCAGAAATAACTTCCTTTAAAGTAACAGGAGAAAAATAAATAAATAAATAAATAAAAAGCGGTGAGAATGAACACAAGGCTCCACACACAAAAGCACCCAACACTGCTTTATCACCTCCTGACTGCGAGCTGTAAGAAACAGTGGGCGGGTAAGTAATTTTTATATTGTGGAGAAGCTTAATAAAATCCCCTTCTGCGGCTGGTAACAAATGTTTTTCCATTACCGCTCTGCTTCCAAAGGGAGCTGCTAAGTTTGAAATCTGCCAAAGGAGGATTTCAGCGTCGGGGAGAAACAGCAGTGGATAACGAAAAGAACGGCACAAAACCGAATCAGGCGTTTGCTCCTTTGAGATTCATGCAATTTGAAGGAGATGAAAGAGAAATGTATTTCCGCTTGTATGAATGCTGTTAACATGAAAGATACATGGAGGGTCGTTGGGTGCCCTGTTCTCCTCAAACCACTGGCACCGCATTTCGTTTCCATCCTGCTGTAAAACAGAGGCTGGATGTCACACCTGCGGAAAGGCGCTTCCAGTTGCTGAGAAAGAAGCTGCAAGTTGATCAAACAAGTTCTGACAGTTCACCTTGTGGAGCCTGATGTAAAATTCACAATTCAGCAAAGGTTCTTTTGCACTCGATGAATCAGGCCTGCTGCCTCTTCGCTTGAATAAGCAAATGGGGGGAACTGGCCTTACTTCACTAAAAAAATAAAAAATAAAAAATCTGGCTGCAGCCCAGCGCCGCCGCTAACGCGTTCTGGAATGTTCCTCACGCGCAGGATGACAGATTCACACAGATGAGCTAAGTTCAAGGTGCCCTCTTTGAGTTGATGCGCTGGAAAGACCTCCGCCACACCAGCCGAGATTTGCTAATAAAGAGCCGAATGTAAATCATTCATATCTCTCACTTTTAAACAGAGAAAGGACAGCAGTAATCTGTCTTTCTTGTTTTCTTCAAGGTTGAAGAAATGCTCCACTTACGCCTGCAATCATCAAAACACAATTTGCTGTTTATGGAAATGCTGGAGGCTCTGCATCATGTAATAATATCACATATTTAGGATTTCAAAGTCTGTCCGTCGCTGTTAGAATGTCAGGTTCTCATAAAATATGAGGCGACTTTTTCCAACTTTGATGTGATCTGATTTTTGCGCACAAGAACTGGGAACAAAGTGAAATTAAACAACCCTGAAACTTCTTTGTGTTACATTTTGATTTCAATTTAGTATGCAGTCCTTTTGTGTGTTTACACTTACCTTCACTTATAGAAAATCTGAAATAAAATTGCTGCCCTCAATGAGGCTTTTGGAGATTTTTTTTATGTGCATTCAAAGGTATCAGTCAGGATCAGTCACAAGGCACAATCTCCTCACAACTTTAGAGACAATATCTGTACTTCCATTGACCACTTAGTAGAATAATTTGACATTTCAAAAAATAAATGTGCATAATGGAAACACAGCAATTTATAAAAACTTTCTTTTGTTCTTAAAAAGTTTTGGCGCTAGGATAACGTGGTTTTTTTGGTCATATCAAAATTGGTTTATTTGGCAAAACTGCAATGAAAACACTTTTTTCACATCACACGATATCAGATGTTGCCGCTAGCACAAACCACGAAGAAGAAGATGACAGGAAGTAGTTGGAGGATCATGAACACAGCATGTTTTTTAAAGACTTATCACATAAACAATCTTATTCACATGTGATTTTAACTGCGTTTAATTGCAAAATTGTGTTTTTCTACATTAGTGTCAAATTGAAAAGGTTTTGCGCACTTTTGTAATGGAAATGCATCTAATGCATTTTATTTGTAAGAATTTTAAAATTTTATAAAACACAAACTGTTTTTAAGGGGTAATAAAACTCAGGAAGATCTGAAGCAGATGTCTGTGTAGGTTGGCTAGTCATGGGAATCACACAGTGCTAACAAATCACTTCTATCCTGCCTGTCACTTTGTCATCTTGTCTTTTTTTTTCCCACAGAGTAACCAAAATGTCGCCTCAGATGTTTTCAAAGTGGTGGAGGCTTTAATCTATATGTAAAGTTTCACTCACACTGTTTGCTGTTGTGGAATGTAAGGTGATGTAGCTAGAAACACATGAATAAATGAACCGCATTTTATGTTACATCATCAAAACACAAACACAGAGATGGAAAATGGTTCAAATCTCACCTGGACTGTTCTCTTCTGAACGTGGTACTGGGTGACGGTGGACTGGGAGGATGAAGAGCTGAACTCGTGGCTCTCAAACTGCTTCTTCACAGTGGCCAGGCCGCCAGGCAGTGAGCAGGCCTCAGACTCGTCCATCGCCTGTCAGCAGACACAGATACCAGGAGTTACCCACAAAAACAGAGTTACAAACAACAATCCAAGAGACCTTCAGATGTTTTCTGGTTTTCCATTTTTCGTCCCACTTTAATGTTTCAGATCAGAGCTAAATAAGAATGTAGGCTTCATTTAGAGAAAGTAAAAAGCTATCCAAACAAACCTGGCTTTACGTGAAAAAGTAACTCCTCCCAAAACATAGAAGCCGGTTGGGTCACTTTTTGGTGAAAACGGCTCCAATCAAGCATTGCAAAAACTGATAAAGTGGATTTTATGTTTCTTTGGAAGAATTCTGACCCTCCTCTATGCAGAATTGTTTGTCCAGCCACATTGGACGATTGTGTCTCAACAGGATTTCAGTTGGAACTTTAACACTTTCATTTTTGGCCATTGAGATACTAATGTTCTTTGGATCATTGTCCAGCTGCATAACCCAAATATTTTCGAGCCTAAGCTCACAACTGCTTAACAAGTGTTACTCACAAGAGAGTTTATAACTTTTACACACAGGGACAGATTGATTTGGATAGCTTTTCCCCCCTTGATAAATTGTTTAAGCGTTTTGTAGTTACTTTGGTAACGACAATGCAAACTTGCAAAGAGCCAAACACGTTCTGTTGATTAGATGAGGCTGTGGAATAAAACATTTACCTTCTTTCATCACCGCCTTGAATGCACATTATCATAGGGCAACATCAAAGCCTCGATCTAACAAACTGCGGGCTTTCATTTTTAATAGATTTACTTTATTGACATTATTTCCGAACCAGAGGAACACAGGAGAATAACCTTTGCGAAATTATTCATTTTACAGCACTAAAATGCTTTGAAACGCCTCATTTTAGTTTATTATAACATATCATATGTAGAATAAAGCCAGGAAATGTGAAAGCTTTGTAAGGACAGCATTAGAGGCAAAGAGCTGAAGATGACTTTGGTATGGAAGAAGAAATCCTTTTCCCGTGTGACTTGGGCAATAATGCACTCTATTTGATACAATAATCTCCTTTTGGTATAGTCAATTACAGCCCTAATAACATATTTATGTGCAGGCTTCTGCATATGGCTTCAAGGAAAGTGCAATATACATGAGACTTTCTATGAAACTTCTCACCTCTTTACGAATATATTTGTGAATTAATACACTGTTTATATGTTTTTATTTACATCTTTCGTGTCGTTTTTTATACCAAGAAACAAAAGCGAAACAAATTCTCTCAATTCTTACTGATTCTTACTTTAGCAAAGTAAAAAATTATTTTGATAGTCCTGACTGACCTAAACCAGGAGACGTTTTGTTCAACTTAATGTCACCTTGTGACAAAACAATTCTAAGTTTATTTTAACACAGATGCTCCATACACTAAAGCAGAAGTAAAGAATAAAAGCCCTAAATATGGTTGAACCTTTTGTGCAGATTGTTATATATATTTGCTGTTTATCAATATTAACAGAAAAAAAAATTAGAAAGTGAAAGAAAGTGATTTTTATTCTAGCTGTCACAGGATATAGATTTCCAACATTAGAATTTGTCTTTCTTGTAATTTAGCCAGCTGACTGGATAATAAATAATAATAAATATGGACATATTTGACCTTTTAACAGTTCATAGTCATTTCATGGATCCCCACTTTAAAAATCCTGAACTACTCCTTTAATGGAAAATTCATAAATACGTTTAATAACCCAACCTTTTATTTCCCTACTCATTCAATTAACAGAAACATTAGATTAGTATTAGTAGGAATATGTCCCCTCCTGCACGTTAATATAAACATGTTAATCAACAGCGCTGCCATATTTAGAGATGCTGAATATTACACTCAGATGTGCAGACAGCAGCTGTTTTTGGTAGAAAGCATAAACCCAGACATTCTGCTTTCCTGACCCCCACTAGTATTCACATGTATCCCTCCATGTCCCCCCCACCTCCTGCCTCAGACACATATAGATTACCAACATCAACACTCAGCTGTCTGTATGCACCACATGCTTTAAAGTGAGGCTCAGCTGAGGCTGTGGAGGGAGCAGCGCCGCCACGCTATCGTCCCCTACCAGCAATTCAGAGAGCGTTTATCAGCGAGTCCTTCCTGAAGATGCTTTCCCAGAAGGGCAGAGCTCATCTGCTCAGTTTAAATTTACAAGTGCATTGGATTTCTGGCTGTTATTTAAAATACCCTTTTGCGCAACAGGCATTTTAAAAAAGCAACAAGTCACTCGAGGAGGAAGTTTTAGATGATACTTGGTGTGCCGTGGCTGGAGCTGCTTTTTAAATCGTGTCGTCTATTTGCAGTGTTAGCATTAGCAGAAATAGCTCTCACAAGACACCTGCATCACTGAGGAGGAATTTTCAACCCAGCAGCAGAGCTAACTAAAATGTTAGCTGTGCTAGCCCTGAAGCGCTAATCGTAGATGTTAGTGCCACTAACCCTAAAACACTACATTAGCACGATATTTAGCAGAAGCTAATACTTCAGTTCAAATTATATGTGCTCTGGAAAGTCTGCTATCCTCACTCACTGATTTAATGTTGACATTATCATTTATATGTACTATAATGCCCTTAAATATTATATATCTATCTTGTACTCTAGTATCCATGTTTTGTTTTGTTCTGGTATGTTTCTTGTTTGAAATAAAGCTTAAAAACAATAGAGAGAGAGAGAGAGAGAGAGAGAGAACAAGGAAACAGGAAATAGAACTGCTGCACCCACTTCACAATAAAAGCACGAATATAAACATCAAACTTATTGAAGAATTGTAGGCAGTCCATCACCAAAACTTCCACACAGATGTCAAACTCAAAGTTTACAATCCACAAAGATTAATTTAGGTACATATACGAAGTGTTATAAAAGTTAGCAAATGCGCTAAAGAGCTAAATGAAAAATTAGCTCAGATATTGGCACATTAGCAGATTTGCAGATGTGTGCCCACCGCAGCAACCCACTTTTCTTTACAATGTTTAAGTTCATTCACAATATTCAGAACATATTTTCTTTTGAACATTCAGAAAATTAAAATCTATTTACATGTCTACATTTTTAAAAACAATAGAGAGAGTCCATAGAGAGTCCAATCAACAGGACTTTAGAGGTATTTTATAGTTTACAAGTCCAGGAAACACAGCAGCTGCCTCCAAAAAGGTGGAAGGTCGACATCTATAAACACACCTGTGAGGTCAGATGATACTTTATAATCATCAGCTCAACAAACGCAGGCAGTTTTGATGGGGAACTAGATGTTCCCTTTTACATGTTGCTGAAGCTGATGCAACGACGAGGAAAAACATTTAAATTGGGTTATAAAACCAAAAGCAGAAGTTTTCTTCAAAGTAAAATTAAGTTCAGAAAAGTGTGGCCTTATTTTGCCTGACCTTGATGGTTCATGCTGTTGAATTATTATGGGTTTAGAGCATGGAGGCTCTACAAATTCACCAAGGATTATTTTCTCGCCCTTGACGATAAATAATGACTTCGGTATTCAGATTTCTTTTTTTTCCGCTGTTGGTGCGCTCAGGTGAAGGGGAAATAAAGTATGAAGTTCTGCTTTTATTGAAAAGGGCAGAGGAGTGTCTTTCAAAATTCCTCAGAAATATAGAAAGAATAAAGTGGTTTAACGGCACAAACTGCCAAGTTACAGTTCAGAAATGCATTTATCCACTTTCTCCTTAAAATAATCGACATCTGGACCCTTACAGGCTGGTATCTTGCTAAGAGTGGATTCCATGTTTCTAACTGAAACGATGTACTTGAAACTTCTAACCTCGCCCATTGGTGGGTTTAAAACGAAGCGGTGAGGGGAGCTGGGAAGACAAAAACATATGCAATAACAAACACAAAATCCCTGCTCTGTCGAGAAATATGCATTTTACTCCAAGTAATTTGTTTGTAGTGAGCACCAATTAAATTCCGTGCAACAAGTTGGGTTTTGAAAATGCTTCATTATGCTTTGGCGCCACTGGATCAATATTCATTGTGCGAGTTTGTGCGTTTTCTTTCGTTGAGATTAAATGCAGCGAGGCAGAGTTTCTCTAAATTCCCTCACGTCGTTAAGGGTTCATATTTTCTGAGCAGTCAGCAGCACGTCGAGAGGAGACGGCAGGCGACGTTATCTCGGTTCAGAAAATCGGGGGACAAAGTCTCACGAGGGAGTGAAGCTGAGAGCTACTCACAAGACGCCATCTTTAAAGACCCCAAGGCCAAAACCTTCAACTCACTCCTCTAGAAATACTCAATTTTGTAAATTTAGAACCACAAATCTCACCAGATTTTCATGGGATTTTATTTGATAAACAAATACAAATCATACCCCATAATAAAAATTTCTCACATGATTCCTTCCAGGCTTGCCCTGAAACTGGAAGTTGGTGATATGGATGGATAAGGATGTTTTGTGGTATTATTATGGTAACAATGAGAAGAACTATTTATTGCTTCTTTTTGAGGTAATAACTGAATGTCTGTGAGTTTATGACATCAATTATAGCCCCACCAACACAAATAGTATATGCTCTTGGAAAATATTCCCATTATATGCATCTTTATGACACCAGTCACATAAAGAAGTGCGATTTGTTTCCTTAAAATGAACACTGCAGCTGCATTTAATCACAATTTCTTTCGTATTTGTTAACAAACAGTGGAGAAAATAAAGGCCAACCTTGATTTAAAACCCAAACAACAATGAAATATGGGGCCCGTATGGGGAGGACATGGTGCCGAAAAACTGAATTTATAAGTGACAACGCTTGGCAGAAAAAATGTTACTTTTGTGTCTGACGTGTGTTGACCAGCTTGAACTGATTTTCTTTGATCCCATTTCAGACAAAGTTGGGTGTCCAACTTGTTTTATTTGGTAAAATCATAGAACAAAAAGGACAGGTGAGTGAAGGCCCGTGCATACGTTGACTTGAATTTATCTCCCTTCATTTCTATACTTTTATCTAACAGAAAACTCCCATTAAGATGAGACACTGAGCCTGTGTGCCGCCGGCACGGCTGCTCTCTACATCCGCGCCTCCGTCTCCAGTTACATACAAGTGGAAGTTCTCGTCTTACCGCCGCAGAGGAAGCGCCGCCGCTCTCCTTGCTGGACACGGCCGCCTGATACATCGCCATCCGCTCTTTCACCGACACCGGCTCGGCCTCCTGGTTTTCGGCCCTCTCCTCTGAAGACCCGGCTTTACCTGCGGCTACACAAATATGCAAAACATTTTTTAAAAATACCTCTAGACTAATATATGTCCTTCATAGGGCAATCAAAGGGAAGTTAGACTTAACACGACCGCTGGATACCTCTCCTCAAGGGGTTTGCTGATATTTGCTACCTACTCATTGCTCTTTTGGCACATCAGGGAAAGCTGTGGAGGAGCTTGCCATTTAGTAATTGGTCTTCAGGGACAATTTTGTACAAAAAGGCTTTCTTTTAATAAACTACAACAAGCTGAATCGATGGAATAGATTTTTTTTACTTAAAAAAAGAGCAGCGTCCTTACAAAATCATCAAGATTTCTAAAACTCCATGTGAAGGGGGAAAAAAAGTATTTGCCTTTTGTTTAAAACCTGAATTTGATGAAGACATCCTCTAACTTTCAATGCTGCACATTCAACAAATAGAGCAAAAGACTTGGAGAGGAAAACGGAGAAAGAAAAAAAAGAACATTCCGCTTTTCTTTTTGCAGTTCCAAACATCCCCGCGGACAGCCAATTAGACAAAAGTGTTGATTTTACATTTGACTTTTTGAGCTACAAAGCATCATTAGGCGCCAGAGAAGCCTCTTTAAAGGCTCAGCCTCCACCCACACCCAGCCTTTTAGCTCTTGGCATGTTATCTCGCTCTGAGCAGCAGCTTCCCCGGGATAAAAGACGACCCTAAATAGAAACGATTCGTCTTCTTCACATACTCGCCCTTTGACTCGCTGAAATGCTCCTCCTTGTTTTGTTTTGAGGTTTTACATGTTGCCTTTTTCCACACACATGTATGTTCTCTGGTTGAAGGGGGAAAAAAAAGAAAAAAGGAAGGAGTTTCACGTCTTGCAGCAGCAGGAACATCCCCAAAGACGGAAAGTTCAAGAAGAGCAGGCAGAATCTTTCTTTGCTTTTCAGTAATAGATAGGAAAAAAAGAATCGAAACAATGAAGAAGAGGTCACCCTGTTCAGATGTAATGAAAATGAAACTTTTTGATCTATTCTGAATGTACCACTGCAAAGCATGGGGGTGGCAGAGTCATGATGTGGGAGGAATCTCCCCAACAGAGACAGTTGATTCAGATTTACAGTAATGGCCATTACTGTACTGAAGTTTGACCAACTTATGTTGCTTGTTAGATGTATGCAGATGATGTGTGCATATTTCAATAGAAAATCAAGCAAATACACAAAATGCCTCAACTGTAATTGTTAAGCTCTCTGCCTGTTTATGTAACATGTCTGAATTTTTATGTGGATTAACAATAAATTCATTAAACAAATTCAAAATTACTCCAAATTTCTCCAGGAAAAGTGAGAAACATTAAATAGTTCTCCAAATCAATATCACAGTGGTTGATGCCTAATCAAATATGTGATCATATTTAGATTAGTAAGTTTCATATACACCCCACCTTGTGTTCATTTCTCCAATGTTCTAGTAATATTTTTTACTTGATCAATCGTGTTATTAACTACAACACCTCCATTTAACTTATTTCCACAGATACCAAGTTTATATTTTACTAATAAGATTTTCCAATAAAAATCTGAAACTGTGTGGTTTTTATACGTAGTCAGCTTCTTGGGTCAATACTTTTTAATAACCACACTGCGATGCAATTATAGCTCCAAGTCTACCAGTTTTGCACATCAGGAGACTGAAATCTATATCCAATCTTCTTTAGGCAAAAACATTACTTGTGAATTTTCCTAAACAGCGTTCTTTCATCTTTACCGATGTTCTCCAACAAACGTCAGAGGCCAGCTGGTCACACCGAGATTAAATTACAACAATAAAGTTTCTTTGGTCTGCTAAAATTGCAGTCTGTGGACAAAATGTAGCAGTAAGAAAATATTTGCAAGTAGAGAGATTAGGAGACTTCAAGGTGCCTCGCGGTTTCCCCGATTTCATCCGGATGCCACGTGTTAAAAAAACATCCCATCACACCACTTATAGCTTTTTTGCTACTTTTGGCAAAGTAGTCGAGGGGAACGGGGGCGAAATAGACTGTTGAAGATAGCAGCATCCGCTAAATCCTATAAATATGAGTCAGAAATCCTACACCTGAGGCTGTGGCGCATCCTAATAACGGCTTGATGACAGAAGCACAAGGATGATTCCCTCATTTATCACCATGTTCGCGTCATGGTCTGCGGCTCTAAAGCATGGGTCAGCCACGTGAAGGTTTAAAAGTCTGCGTGCGATGACAACAGCCCTTCGGTTATCTCCGGCTTTTCAGAATGATAAGTCATATGCAGAGCCGCCATACCACAGAGTTGAGGTAAGCAGGCTTTCGGGGGTTAGGGGGTGGGGGAGGCTGACTGGAGGAGAAAAATAAACCCAGCCTTTTTATAAACCGGCTCTGTCTGCAGCGTCATGTTCCCCCGTAACAGGCAGCTTCATGGGGAGGAGGTGTGTGTAGGAGTACATATGTGGAGAAGAAGAAGAAGTGAACGCAAAGATTAGGAATATCTTCCGTTAGGATTTTAAAATATTCACCATATCCAATGTGAGAACTAATTGGTTCTGGCGCCGGCTCATGCTTCATTATCCGTAATACAGGCTGCGTTATGCTTAATGTACCTCAGGATAATGAGGGCAAAGTCTCTGGGTTCAGTTTTTTGCAGGATTTGTCTTTAAACTGGTTGAATTTCTTCTTTATTTTGCGTACTATTGGACTGTAACCAATTAAATTGGGTTAACAATTTAAATACAGTTTCTTTAGTGTAGATTTTAATCAATATTTTTTGAGTGAAAGTTGTCAAAATTTAAGACAGTTAAACAACTACCAGCTTCTTAAAGATGCTAAATCACATAAGTTAGTTAAATACTTCCAAATCATTTAGATGAATTTGGTTATGGGGTTATGTTAAAACAAATATCAAAGCATGAAAAAGTATTTGAACTCTTACTGATTTTTCTATTTTTGTTTTCTCAAATAATTTTTGTATATGTCTAACATATCCTGTGGGTTTTTATTGAAGATTTCATTCATTAAGCGAAAACGCTATCAAAACCAAACAGGCCTTAATGTATGACAAAAAGTCATTGCTTGCCTTGGTAAACCATAAAATACTGTAATTACGTTTTGTTTTATTAAGTTTTATTTTGCAAACTCAGCAGTGAACAGTATCAGACCTGAAGAATCACTGAAATACAACTTCACTAACAGCATGAAGTAGGCTAAAAAGTCTGAGAAAGCAACTGAACAAAATCCAAGAACAGATGACAAACAGTCGTCTATGATTGTGGAAGGTAACATCTGAGGCTTTGGGGTTGTAGTGAGAACTTTTATCCAACAACAAAGGAAATATGGAAGAGTGTCCGACTTATTAAAATGACTCCAAGAGCTCACTTTGACGAATCATCCAAGAGGTCTAAAATCACCAAAAACACCTCCTAAAGCACCGGAGACCTCACAATATTTAGGTAAAGGTATTTTCATCACTCAACAATAAGAAAGAGACCAGAAATGGTGTTCATGGGGGGGTTCTGAGGCTAAAAATTACGGCTGACCAAAAGTAACAAAGACCTGTCTCACATTTGCCAAAAACATCTTGATTATCCCCAAAACGTCTGGGACAATAATCTGATAAAAATATCATATGAAGCTGGACCCAACAAAAATGCTTTCTCAACAACTCTCTAAACCTTTAACTGAGTTTCTATATTCATTCTTTACATAACCTCTATTGAAATTACAGAATTTTAATGTCAGCTATATTGTATTTTTACACCAAATTTAGCTTTTACCATGTAAATTCACTCGCTTTTAAGAGCAAACAGACTCAGACTGAGTAGGTTTTTCTTTTTAGATTTATATCCCCTCAGACCAAGCACCACAACAAAAGTAATAACACTGGCTGAGAGGGTAATGGAAGCGGGGGAAGGCCAGGATGAGTCAACAAGGGAGGCCTCGCTGCTGACAGCGTACACGACTCGACGGCTATATTGAGCTTAGCTAAGGCCCGCTGACCTCTAGGCCCTGCCTCCACGCAGACGGCTCCTCTAAAGGGACCGATTGAGAGTGGCTCCACTCTCGACTGGCTAGTGTTGAGGCAAAAGGTGAAGAGTGAAAGATGGGATCCACCAGACTCGAAATGTGATAGCGATTTCAGTGTTCAAGGACCTGAGAGGCAGCATGACTTGGCAGCACAAAGAAAGTTCAATGACCGTAGATCTGCAACAGGCAGAGGCCATACACAAATCACAGAGGCGTTCCCCCCCACCTCTCTCATGTGCCCTATCCTCATAATAAAAGCCTCTGGCAACGCAATTTTCTGTTCAGTACTTACTGGCCAAACCTTTTGCCTGGTGAGGTTTGACAGGAAAGCAAAGAGAGCTACACTAATTGAAATGTCAGCCTACGGAGGGTGATTTCTATCTCACCGGCAAAGTAAAACAGGCATAATAATTAAGCTGTCAAATTTATCAAAATAACTTCTTTACAAGGAAAGTGAATTGTCCTCAAGCACTTCCTCATGCCAGCTTGGCACTTTGTTTCCGATTAGATGGGCTTTCAGAATATTCCAGATCAGAGTTGCTGCTGGGAATTGCTCACGGTAGGGAACATGAAAAGACCCATGTATGTTTTATGATAACATGCAAATCCTTGTGGCATCATGGACACGAGCTAAAAAATAAATAAATAAATAAAAAAAATCATTTTCCACCAATTTTGAGTCATGTTGAACTGAACAGGGGCAGTACATCAGATTCTTCATCCTCTGGGGTGTCAACCACAGAGGCTGTTCAAGCCACTTACCTTCTAGATGTTCTTTAAGGGAAATAGTTATAGAATCCAATAGAGTAGAAGAGGGCCTTGGGTTGTACAGAAAAAAAACAAATGGGATTAGTTAGCACCCTTCACCCAAACCCAAAACAAAGGAAAGAAAAAAGAAAGAAAGTGTGTATTGGAGACCAGCTCCAACAGTGCAGCTCAGTGAGTGGGACCCGGGCGTCTGGTGACAGCTGACTTTATTTTAGAAGCTCCCCTCTTAAAAAAAAAAAAAAAATGGGATGGACTTCTGGGAGAGGGTAAGTCAAGTGGAGGTGGGCTTGCTTTTTTAGTGCCAACCCTAGAGGTACCCTACATTCCTTTGACCTTGTGTCATGGTAGTCTTATAGATATGAATCTCCCACTAGATGAGCTAGAAAAACACTCACACTTAGTGTAGCTCCTATTTACAGGAAGACATTTGACATTCGTAATGTCTTCCTGTTAGTTGGCTGGAAATCAGAACTGAGCGTATACACACTGCCCTGCAGAAAGTATTCCTGGTCAGTGGTACTTCGATGTATTTTATGTGACTGACCACACACAGTGTAGTTTATTTAAAGACCATTTAAAGACAGAGAATAGTTTAAAAAAGAAAAACTACACTGTATATATTAGATTTTGAGGGATATTAAGGTAAATTTTAATGTTTTGATACCATTAAAACTGACAGTTACAAACGCTTTTAAAGAAGGGTCTCAACTATTTGTGGATTTTAGCCTTTTGTGGGCAAATACCTGTTTCCTTTCAATCATGTATCTTAACAAGTAGACTTTATTTAGGTGCTGGGTTATGCTGAATTTAATTTAGGGGTATTAAGGATATTACACCTGCCACACTATAAAAGCTGACTGAACCCTGTTCTCAAAAGTAAAATAAAAGCTGCAGACAACCCAACTTAACGATAAGGGCAGAATAACTCCTGTATGATCCAGTTTGCCATAAGTAGAACTGTCTGTTCTTGCAGCCAAGCATTATGATTTGTCAACAACAGGGACTTCTAGTGCTTGTCTAGAATAGGTTTCTGTGTATAAATCACTGTAAAACTCTTACAGGACAAAATATATGAAAGATGTAGTGTTTCTAAGAACCAGACTGAATGTTTTTTTTTTCCTTTTACTTTGCTACAGTAGGCTAATTTGCAGTTATCATGCAGATGCAGGACTGATATTGATCCTTCTATTGAAGTCTTAGTTGGATAATCTAATTATAAGAATGTGATTGGAAGATTTGCTGGGAAAAGAATCGGTAGGCGTGGTGGGAATGTCGGAAACAGTAGCTGCTAGCGGATTGGGAGGTAAATGTTTTAATGTCAGCTCTGAACGACTGCTTGACATTGAGTTAAATTAACCCGACAATATGCGTAACCAGTCATGACTAACGGAGATCAATACCAAACAGAACAGCTTGCACTTTTTATTCCTCACAACTTAATGGCTGAATTGTAAACATCAACCTAAAAAACCCCAGATCAAACGGAAAAAAGTGATTTGTGGATACTGATGTAAACAGCGGAGGCGTGTAGAATTATGCTAGCTACGTTCACTGGTATGGAAACGAAAAACGGACATTCTTAGAGATGTATTTTCAGAACATCATGTCAAGGCATCAGATTATTTTTGTCAACTGTTGCTTTGAGTAAGAAAGGATTCTTACCAGAACCTAAACTGGTTACTTATTTATGTTGGAAATCAGTACAATCATGCTAGCTACTGATTTACCGATAAAGGACGCGCATATGGTATTAGCTAAAACCTGGCTGTACCTGGTGCTTCAACAATAATTATTTTGACGTGGGGAAGCTGAGGTATTTGAAAATCTACAGCCACATGGGCTCGATTGAGTAAGCAACGTTTACACAACCAGCTCAACCTTGAGCGATCTCAATGGTGTAAAAATATTCTGACGAATCGTGAGGACCTCTCGAGGTGAATTTTCTGTTCCCTTTACATCTGGCCTCAAGAGATCTTAGAGCCAATTTCAAAGGCAGCTCTTTAGATAGAAAAGCATTACAGCTAATACAATGAGAGGGTATTCAGTGGAAGGCCTCCGGTGGAAGGATAGAGAAAATAAACTATTTCTGACAGTGTTTTTTAAGTTTTCCAGCTTGGAAAATACTGACTTAGACGCATTGCCCTAAAGCAAGCAGCAAAAACACACGTCCTCCTCCTTGGGTGCAGTCTATTTATTTTCTTTCATATGTTCTTTTCTTTCTATCTGGAGGGATTTCTCTAAAAATTTCATTTTGTGTTCATATGTTCTGTATATTAAACTTCGATCTTGACCATTTAACCTCAAAGACACCGTGTTCCCCCAGAAGGCCACACCGGAACGAGGCACAGCGAGGAGAGAAAAGCGTGGGTATCGAGCCGTCAAGATTATCCATCGATAATCCCGCTGAAATTGCGCCTGGATCTGCTGTTTCCTAAAGTGGAAAGCAACCACTCGGAGAACATCTCATGAAAGGGCTCATGTGGATCCTCAAATTAAGATGCGGAGGTTCCGATTTTCCAGAACGTCTCAGAAAAATCGAAGATTGACTGAGATTTGCATGTTGAATGTGAAACGCCGACTGTTCTCACAGCGAAACTGATATGATCGGAACTAAAAACTAAAGCTGCTTTTCCCTGGTTATGAAAAAAAAAAATCATTTTCAGATTGTGAGAGTAATAACGCCTCAGGATGAGCAGAAAAGACTCTCACAGTTGTATTTAATCAACAATATAACAGCTGAAACCCCTCTCTGCTTAATCCGCGTTTGAGGACTACAGTCTGCATTTGTCATGTTTCAAAGTTCATCACCAAGATGATGTTAGCCCTAATCTTCTGTGAAGGCAGATTTTTTTTTTTATCTTACACGTCGAAGAGGATATTCACACACTTGCCGTTTGTTTGTAAGGCTAAATGTTCTACCCAGTGATAAAGTGATGGCTCTTCATTGTACCCATGACAACAGGTTTTACTCCAGCGTCCAATCATTCTTTCACGTTCTCAGGTAAAGTTTTTGTGAGGTTTAAATGAGTCAACATGTCCGCTCTCACACAGACATATGATATAGTCGATTTTCAATTTCTAAATGTTTATGAGTTATGGGATCGCTTGCATCCCCTAATATCCTCTAAGTGGATCATGTCTGAAATTAACAGCCAGAAAATCTTTGTTTTTTTTCCACGGGATCCATATTAAAAAGACATGATCGTTTGGCAGACCAATCTGGCAGGAGATTAATCAAACCAAAAACAGTCATTTGGGCAAATCTGTTTCCAACTGTCAGAATTCAAACACAGAAAAAAGAAAAAAAAAAAGATTATTTAGCACAATCTCCCTCCTGGATATATAGAGATAAAAAAAATATATAACTTATGAATGAAAAAAAAAAATTAAATTTAGATTTACATGGCGCTACTGCATTTGCCACAAAAGCCAGCCACGGCTTCACGCTGTTATTCTGGTGGAACGCGAGCAGAATGCGTGTAAACAAGGACGCCCGCTATGAAGGAGCCGCAGCGCGGAGATTTGGAAGTGAGCTTTGCATCTGTTTAAAGTGCAGTCACTCCACGCTTGTGCTTTATTTAAGCGCCGCGGATTTGAAGGAGGCAGTTCTGTTCCACTCGGATCCTTTTCCTCCTGCTGTCAGTCACTCCGCCTGGCAGAGATTACACGGTGTCTTCGCTGTCGGCTCGCCGGGCGCGACGAAAGCTGTCGCTCAGTCAGGACAACGCTGGGGATCATCAGCGAGCTCTAATTTTTATATGCACACTGAGGGGGGTGGGTGTCGGCGAGGGCAACAAGGCCTGATCCCAGGTGGATGATAAGGATATCAGCCAGCATGTATAAATATCAATAGTATCTGTATGTGTGGGTGAATTTATGAGTGCGTGTTCAGGCGCGGGATTAAGACCCATCAACAAATCATTTCACATTCTCACCCTCGACTATCACATCGCTCTTATTTTATTTTTATCCCACAATGCGTCTAAAACAACGTTTGTTGCTACCTGGAGAACAAGGTCGAGCACGGAAACAACCGAGATCTGACCTTTCACCTCCAAGAGTGTCCATCTGATGTTATTTTCTATTTAACAACTCAGACTCAGAGCGGCGACACTTGGCCCACAGTTGGAAAGGTGCAACACCTGTAGGTCCTAAACGTGTTCCGTGTTTCCAGAAAGGGGCTCAAACTGTGGTTCAACTCAGGTAGCATAGCTGGTTTTTCCACACAAATTGTGACATCACCCATTGACCGGTCAACAGCTGGAGAACAAAAACAAAAGACGCTCGGAGTTCCCTTAGCTTGTTCTTGACACATCATCTGGCCAGAGCTTTTTTCTTGTACTTTGACAGCTAGAAGAGAAACATTGATGCAGCAGGAATATATGAGGACTCCAAGATTTCTGCTGCAGGTGATACCAATACCAATACTACTATTGCTGTAAGGTCTGATAATAGATATTTACCGATATTGTATATAACTGGGTTTTTCAAAGCATGGGGGAGCTAGCCGACCTTTTTGCTGTTGCTAGACTTGATGTTCCATTCATACATAAAAATGGTTGTTGTACACTTCCATTTTTTCTTTTACATATTTTAAACATTGTGCTTTTTAAAAAAAAATATATATATATATATATATATATATCATAGCATTGTTAGTTAGCACCTTTAGACAATGGAGAATCTTCAAATCCAGCCTATAAAAATTTCACATTTTGAATAATCATGGTTATAGTTCCTTCTTTATATATATTCTTTATATATATTCCCCACCACATCCACCACCTGCTGCATTTAAAAAGGTAATGAAAAAAATAATTGTATTACTTTCAAAAAAGTAAAGAAAATTTAGGAGAAAAAAAGTGGACTGAGGATTGAGCCTAGTGGAACCCCGCAGGATAAAGAGGTAATGTTAGAGGAAACTGTATTGAACACAATAATAGCACCTATAATATAAAGCAACAAAATGGAGAAAAAAATTGTTTATTGATATCGGCTGATACTATCGATATATCGTGCATTGCTAACTTGTTTTGAAGTAGAAAAACATATCCTGATCAACAAGCAAACAGTTCTTCTCTGCTAGTGAAAATAATGTTGCCTTTAAAGTCCTAAGTCACGTTATATTCAAAGTTATGTGATTATTTATGAAGACACGTGACGACAGTCACACTGAGCGCTCTGTGGAAATGTGGATTGCAGCAGTGGAGCGAACTTTAATACGAGGATAAGTCTTGTCTATAGTTGGTGCATTTTGGAACTGCAGTCTGCAAGATTCATGTGAGAAGATTTTTAAGTTCCCTCCATCGTGGTAATTAAAACAGAAATTATACCCTGCGCTCAGCGAGGCCTGCTGCTCATCCCATAACTTCATTTCTCTTTTGGAGCAAAGTCCTGGTGGCTTAAAAGGAAATATTTAAGTTTCCTCTCAGCAGGAAAACTTTTTAATTCAGGGCAGGCTATGAGCTCATCTTGCAATTTCTTTTGTATCAAAAAAAAAAAAAAGATGGTTTTGATGTCTTATTCCTCTAATCTAAAAAAAAGTTAAACGTTAAAAGTTGCTCATTTGGATTTTATTGGTGCGCTTTTAATCAAAAACTCTCCCAATATAGCAGGCACAGGAAGCTACAAGTTGTTGTAATGAGCCAAAAATATTTAGGAGATATCACTGTAAACCCTTGATTACTGATAAACAGAGAAAGAAAGGAATATGTTGTGTTTGAAGGATGAAATGACCAGGAACTATACGTAACACTTTACTGTCTCCCTATTATGTCAACGCATCTGAGGAAAGGGCAGAGCCTCCCACGGCTACAGCCTCAGGCATCTGTCTACCCAGTTCTTATGTTGCTTGTTATTTGTTCTTTGGATGGGATGTATTGAAATGTCAATTTCCCCTCCGAGGATTAATAAAGTATAGTCATTCACTCATAAAGAGCATTTTAAAGGTCCATAAAACAGAGTTACAGTGTAGAAATGCTCACTAATCCTTTAATGAACACGTCCATGGATTAACGGGAAAGTGGATTCTTTGGAAATTAATTAAGATATAATCATATACAGTATATGCATGTTTATGTTCTTTTAAGATAATTAAATCAGGCTAACAACTGATAGTATTCAATTTATGAATGAATGAAACATGAGATGCTTTTATTTTGAAGGACTAGAAGTGTCTAGGTAAATTAGGGTCGTTTTGTTCTCAAACCACTTAAAGTCGATATGGGCAACAGTTTCGGAAAATTCCATGTTGTCACTGTTGTGACGCTACAACAGACATAAACATGTTGCTATAAACCAGCAACAGCCACAAGACTTCCTGGTTCACAAATCAAACACACCCTTCCCTCCCAGGGTATTTCTATCAGAGCTGGAGTCTGTGCTTTACTTCCTGTAAAAGCTTTTAACTCATTTTAGTTCACATACTGGTGAGAAGCATAACAGAAAACATATTACATGCTGTGCCAGTCATTTGCATCCAGTACGGTATCCCAGAAGTGACAAAATTAATCATTTGCTCAAAAGTCAAGATTCTAGATCCAAATACAGTGGCAAGTGTTTAGAGAAAAGTGTTTGTGTTCTTGAACATTTTGCTGTTTTTTTACACAGATGGACATAAACAAAGGCAGTACCTTGCCTGAACCCCACCTGTGTTTGTTATGTTATCTGCCGTTGGCAGAAAATAAAGTGGAGGTAGCTACTGTACTGGTTCTCTGCCAGAAATGGAATCGCAGCGTCAAGGGAGCGTCCGGATTTTCAGAGAAAATAAAAATAAATAAAAAATGCCAGCGAGGCAGAGCCTTATCTGGAAATGAACAATGTAGTTTTTCAAAAGCTGCTTTCCGCCAAATGTTTATCTCCCAGAACAAATGGCACGAGACATTGCATTAACCATCCCGAGGGCTCGGCTGCTCGGCTGACGGAACAGTGTAACCATGATGCAATCACTGCGCTCAGACCCAATATTAGATCCAATCTTTCAGTAGGATAGCTCTCACAAAGTTGCAAGTCCTAAGAAAAAAATTGGAAAAGAATATGCACGTTGTGTTTATGTGATTTTCAAATACACATAATCACAAGCAGAGGAAATGAGTTACAGCTCAATAAATGGAAGTTTAAGGGAAATATGTGGTATAATAAAATGTTCTAACTGCTTTTCAAAGGCATCCAAAGATGCCTAGATTTTAATTCTTTACAAGGAACCGCTCTGGTATCTCTATTCTGATTGAAAATAAATTCCTCCCAACAGCTGTTGTAATGCTTTGACATTTTAACCAGACCCAAAACAGGAACCAAAGGCTGAGTTCTTCCTGAATTTGCTTAAAGCCCCAAAAGAGTAGGGAAATAGCATTTCATTTTATATTGTGTCAGTCAGGAGGTCAACATCCAAAATGTGAAGGGGCAAAATATTAGAATCATGCAGCAAATTGACAGAAAAAGCATTTAATTAAAAAAATAAAAGTAAAATGGCAATTTTTCCATACTTATCCAGAGCTGAAAAATAAATACAATACATGTTTGAGACTTTTCTAGACTTTTAAATAACCAAAACAAAAAAGTTGGTTAGTCGTCAAATGAACTGAACAAGTGTTTTGCAAAAAATAAATATCAGTACGGAAAATAATATCTTAAATTCTGAATAAACTCAGAGTGCTCAATATGTTTTAATATAAAAAAATTAGGGCAGTTTAGGTTCAGAAATAAACGACAGTATGCAAAATGTTGGGTTTTTTCGGTATTTGCTCAGTGCTGTTCCAGACCTTGGACCTTATCTAGAAACCAGATTTGGACTTTTACACATGAAGTGTGAAAACCCCACAGTAGAAGGTTGTAGAAAAGGGTCACAAATCTATCTCTGTTTTAGATAATAAAATAAAATAAATACTCACTATGGGTGTCATCCTGGGGTGAGGCCATGCTGTGATGTGTCGTTGACGGGACAGTCTGAGCGGAGTTAATGGATGTCACTTTTTGGGCCGAAGGAGTGGCTGCCACTTCCTGGTTCAAAGAGAGAGAGAGAGAGAACTGTCAGAGGAAACAGCTGGACTGTTTCCACAGCATGAAGAAGAGGCGACAGAAACAGCTGGCACATGCTAACACACACACCTGAAGTTTGGAAAATGACACCACTAGGCGTTTGATGACGTTTTAAACTCTGGATTCCAGTGACACACACACACACACACACAGCAGGGCATAATCAAAGACCTTGAGCACAATGTGAGCGTTAGGCATTGATTGGAAAGCAAACAACACTTGGCTGAATTTTAATGGAGCAGACTGGCTAAAACCAGACATGTCCCTCTAAGCGTGCTCAGATACACCTTTTACTGTTTTTCTCTTTTTTTAACTGAAGCAGAAGTCAGCTACAACAACACTCCCATTCAATTGCAAATCATTCCCAAGGAGAACAAACACACCTGTGTCTGCGTGTGTTTGCAAATGTGCAGGTGATTTTTTTTTTCTTTTTTTTCTGCCATTTGCAAATCAAATGCGTTCCCCTGTGGAGCTTTTTAATGACAGCTTCTAGCTGAGCGTCAACACAGAGCGACAGGAAACAAACTCTCTGCACAGCAGAAAACACAGAGTGAAACATGGCCAGTCGGGTTTCTGCTCGCCGCAAAAACTGGGCTTTTGGGCCCAATTGAAAAAATTAATAAATAAAAAAAACAATGCATCACAGAAAAAAAATCCCATTTAACCAGTAGATCTGATAGGGCTATTTTTGATCACATACTCACATGCAATAGATATAAAAGTAGAAATGCCTTTTTTTTTTTTTTTTCTTTATTTTTACTATCCTCTTTAGTTATGAACTGACATATATCTGGACTGTAAATTTGAAAAATTAATTCAGCTTTCAAGCGAAAAACTTGAGACTTTTGGTCAAAACTGTTTTAGAACAATTGATTTTTCTAAAGTATGATACTGCCACTACCATGTTTCACTGTGGGTAAGTGCTTCTCTCCCTGACATGATTACATTTTTTATGAGATTGGAAAAAGCAACACACACGAGTTATCTTCTACTAAACAACCAACACCGGCAGCATTTTGTCGTTCAGAAATAAATCAAAAGTCGTTTGAGAAA
Source organism: Alfaro cultratus (assembly GCA_903066825.1). Classification (NCBI taxonomy): domain Eukaryota; kingdom Metazoa; phylum Chordata; class Actinopteri; order Cyprinodontiformes; family Poeciliidae; genus Alfaro; species Alfaro cultratus. Next base: position 42,330 of record CAEFZX010024010.1, on the reverse strand, counting down.
GTAATGACTAAGGATGATGACTTCTGCAACCAGGTCATCGCAGCTTTTAAATTTTACCCTCTAACAGATTTGATTATTTTCAGCTTGGATTGTGCCACAAAAAAGGTGTAAAAAATAAAATAAATTAAAAAAATTTAAATGATCTTTTTCACTCTCCGACGTGGAACGAAGCTCAAACCCGAGCAGAGCGGCGTTTTGAGACTTCACATTAAACCGCGCCGTTTATCCAGCCAAGGTTTTCGCTTTGCTCCGTCGATGATTGACAAGCGGGAGTGTTTTCAAAGGCGGATGCTTGACGAAAGCCGGCGCGTGCGTTTGAGGTGGTGTGAGCTCATTACTTCTCGACAGAACAGCAGAGAATGCCACCGAAAGAACCACTGGAACGATTCAGACGTTTAACTTTCTTCACTTGTCAGATGGGTTCGTTTACCCTTCGCGGACAGCAGGCGTGTGCGGTGATTTATTATTATATACGGTGGCTGTGGAGGCTATTTAATGGATGAAACGGCTGCAATTTGATGGAAAAAAGTTGTTTTTTTGAGAAGTCAGTGTTCTTGACATTCATTTTAATCAAACACTGTTCTACATTTGATTCTTTTTTCTTTTTTTTTTTGGTTTGAGGCTAATAATTAATAAAGGATTTCCAGTTATTTGACTGCTTGATTTCTAAAGAATATATAACAGATGTACAGGGAGTGAGATAAAGAGGTGAAATTAATGTGTGCCTCCACACACTAAATAGCTTTTCCATTCATTTCTGTGACAGGCACCAATTAAAGCACTAATCCAAAACACTCCACCTTTTTTTGGGATAATTGCTATGTACTTCAGTTCAAGGTGCAGTGAGCTTAAATTAGGATCTGCTGCCGACTAAAAAGAAAAGCGATTTTTTTTTTTTACCCTAAACTGTGAAGGATGCAAAAACTGAGAAAAAGAAGAAGAGTTGGTTTTCAACTTTATAGAAACATCTAAAAAAAATTACCAAAAGGTTTATTTATGTAACATACTGTGGTTCAAATGCATGCCTGAGCAAATCCGGTTTGAAATTAGAATTGAGGCAAGATTTGAGTAAACAACAAGTTAGAAATTGACCTTTAGTTCAGAAATAGGGACAAGGAAGAGTTCTTCCTCTTTCCTCAGAGGATATTGATTTGAAGGTAGCGTTCAGAATCAAAAAGGGAAAAATAAATAAGAGATTGATGAAGAGTGGAGGGATGCTCTTCTTCAAATCTGACTGAGGCTGAGCTCTTCCACAAAGAAAGTCTGGCAAGTGTTTCACTCTGTAAATGTGGTAAAGCTGGTAGAGACAGACCACACACTCTGAAATGTAAGGAACACACTACTGTTCTGCAGAAAAGTAAACACCTGCCCCAATATCGAGACTTTTTTTTTTATAGATCTCAAAAACCTGATCAGATTTGTTCTAGGGATGCACCGATTAACTTTTTGTTGTACTTAAGATGCCTATATCTGAGGTTTAGTATCGTCCAATACAGAAAAACTACTAAATGGACTTGTTTCTTGTTTTTAAACACAGACATAAATGTACTGAATTATAAATATACTTGATAACTCTGCACCAGTGCAGCACATTTAAACACACCAACTGCTTCCCAAGCTTGGTCAAACATGTAAAAACAACTTTAATTTGTTCAGTCGGTGCAGTTAGGCGTATAACAGCCGATGTCAAATAAATAATAAAAAACTGAAACTGACAAAAGCAATAAGTTGACTACCTTAGTCAAAACATGTAAAACGAACAGCAACAAACCTTTGCGGTGTTGAATAACAAAATGAATTTTTTTTACTTTATGAGACCTGGCAGTACTACAGGGAGCAGCAGATTGATGGCCCGATGCTTCATGCAACTGTCAGCAAGTTACGGAGCTTTGAATCACCTCCATATGCTCTTTTTGCACACATCAGCTGGATTAAGAGGGGAACGGCTGAAGAGCGCTGCTAGACGGGTGAAGGGACATATCTCTAATAAGAGACACTGCTTGGAGAAATCTGTCAAAAATGTTTCTGGCCGGCTTGTCGCCCAAGATAATCCCTGTGGGGAGGAAAAAAAGAGAAAAAGAAAGCGAGAGAGATCACTGGATCCTCTAAGAAGAAGCTTCGCTAATGAAATCAGTGCTGGCCATCTGGGAGCATTTCATGTGTGACAGACGCCTACAAAGGGGACAGTCAGAGCTGTGATGGTGGAAACCATGGTAACTGGAAATCGTACGACATGGGCCGACACTGTGATTCCCGCCATGTTCACGTCGGCGCCCATTAGAGCGTCGATCTTACCGGCGCCCAGGCCGGTCTGCGGGGCTGAGCTCAGCGTCACATGTGAAGGGAACGCTTTACATTTTCCTCTAAGCTGTTGACACGTCTCCTAACGAGGAGGACTTCAGAGAGGACAGGTCTCTGCCTCGTGAGCTGCCCCGTTTCCACACCGTCATTCCCTGTTAGCAGGAACTATCACTGAGTTGAATTTGGTAGAGTCGATGTTTACCGTGAGGATATACCAGCTGCTCTGGATGAATAATTGCCTTCAGTATTAGAGAAGGTGTTTTAAGCATGTCTTGTGGGTATTAAGGAAGCCAAAGAGCCCAAATTCTGACAGTACAATCTAAATGTTGGAGCTTAAATTGAGACGTGCAGAATGCTTTTCCAACCGGTTATAGTTCCAATTTAGGGTGCAATCACACCAGTCCTGCTTAGTCTGCTTTACTCCAACCCGAATTTGTTTGTCTAGAAAATCCAGTTTGCTTTGGGAGGTGTGAATCGAACTCTGAGGTGGAACAAAAAAGAGATCTCTAGTCCGCCTAAAAACCCAGGTCTTGGTTTGGTTGAAGTGAACTCTGGTGCTGTTTGAAAGCATGTGAAGGTTAAGTAGGAAGCTAGCTTTAGCACAGGGTATCCTGAGTAAAAGCAAACAAAACAAATGTCTAGAAATGGCTTGTGGTCAATTGCCAAAGACGAGCAAAATTCTACAACTGCTGAAATCTGATGCCACCCCATTTTTGTTTACATTTTGTCAAGAAGGAAGTTGCAGTCAGTGTCTTGTTCAGAGGTTTTCATGTCATTTCCTTCAGGTGTATTTGGTGCAGCGCCACCACAAGAGAGGAGGAGGAACAGGTTTTTCAAAGGATTTAGTTTGTTTCACACAATTGAGAAAAAGAACAGCACCAGCTGAAAATGGAACAAATGTTGCAATTTTGGTCCCCAATGGAACGGGGTGTACCTTCCTATCAGGTGTGAAAACAGCATTGAAGAGCCTGTGAATTGCAGCCCCAGTTCCTGTTTGGACAGTATTCCAGACTCTAAATTCCTAAAACATATTCCCTCAATTTGTCTCCAATAGTCAGATGCCATTTCAACCAACTTCATAAGATTGTTTCGTACAAAAGTACAAACATCTACCAGCCTTTGTAGCTGAGTATAGGTGTCCATCCAAAGTTGCAAAATCATTTTGAAAGGTCCTCTCATCCTTTATATGAGCAATAACAGATTGGCCTTTTTTAAAAAAAACAAACAAACGAACAAAAAACCTTTTTAATAGGTACATTTGGGCTAAAACTGTTAAGTCAACTGTTCTGATACTGTTACACAAATTGAAAACCCATTTAGGACAGGATGTTTTTGCCCATTCTCAGAAAAGCTCAACATCGCTAATGTAAAAGGTGTTCCTTAATTCTGCAAGGAAATGTTGAATGGAATTTATTTAGAGTAAAGAGCATTCTCTCAGTTCTTAATTGAGAAGCTTTCTAGTTTAAGTCACTGTCAATCACACATTCAGAACAAGAGAGGGTCTGTAGTTCATCTTTTATATCAATTAAACTGATGCTGAATCCACACAATCAATGCAAACCCAAAGCACTGCCCTTCTCTTTACTGCATTGAAGATGTAAGAGCGCAATATTCTTTATTCACAAAGACAAATGTGCTCTCATCAGTCTCACTGCAAATCAATCATTCACTTTCAGGTTTAGTTGTGGTTCCTGGACATTTGGTATCGAGTAATTGGACCAAACCAGTATCAGGGTTATTGGACTGCATGTGAGTATGAAATATATCATTTTGAATTGGATCTCTCTATTCTCCTTATGTAAAGTGGGGGTTTTTTGTTGCTATTAAGTGAAAATATTTGCACTATTCATAAAGAATTTCCAGAATTTTAAAAGTAAAACGGATTTATGTAACAAATTAAACTGAATAAGGTAAATGGGAGGTATTCACTAATTGCTGTTGGATTTGTGTGCGTATGTTTAGAAATCATTGATCATTACTAGTTTCAGGAGAACTCACCAGCTTGCTATAAAGGCTGATCTATATGCTGCTCCTCACTCCTTTGAACCCGGACAGCTCAGGATTTGCTCAGAGGGGTTTTTGCTGGAGCTGCTGAAGCTCTAGCAGTTGTTAATTCAGAAAGTAAGAAGACTCTCCTGAATAGGACACATTGAACTGTGTTGTTTTGGACCACAAATCATTTGCACTCTGTTACATCTGCATAATCGTTTTCCTTTCCCTTGCTTCCTCCTATGTTCCTCTATTTTTGATGTACTCTGTCTCTGCAAGAGATTTGTTATTCTGATTATCTTCTATTTTTGTCACATTAAATCCCCCAAACGTTAATGTATTCTATCGGGATTTTAAGTGACAGACCAGCTCAAAGTAGCTCGATGGCTTTCAGAAATTCTGTGAAGTTTAAAAATTCAAAACAATCCAAGAAAACAAACCTGTTAAGAGGAAGCCCACAAACCCTTAACAAGAACCAATTCCAGAGACAAACAACACACAGGCCGGCTGCGTCGATTTAAACAAGATGCTTTTTAAAATCAGAAAACGGTACAAAAAACAAAAAAAGGATTTATGCACTTGAAGACACATGCAGCGTTTCAGCCTCATGCAGACTCAGTCCAGTCTTCACAAGTCCTCTGGCTGTCAGTGTATTCTTATGCATTTGCTGGCGTAATATATGGGTGATTGTTGTCAAACAGATCAATGCTAGTGATGGAGGAAAACGCCAACAAGTCACAGTGTGTAAGTGTGAAACAACGCAGCAGTCAAATGAGTTATCTATGCCTTATTTGGTAGTTCTTCATTTGTTTTAGCAGGATGAATTTGTTATTGTTGAATTTTCTAATCTTTGTCTAAAATATCCACATATTACGTTGTTATTCTGGCCAGGTACAGGCGACGAAAATAGCCAAGTTAGGAGGTAATACATTATTTTTCGCTCCAAGTTTGGCTCTAGAATGTGAATGCAACTTCCACATTATGTTAATTTATGTATTTGGTCAATGAAATCAATCAACCAAATTTTATTTATGTAGCACTTTACAGCAGTAGGTACTGCACATTGTTTTAGTCCAGGGTTGAAACATAAACATGACAAAACACTAAAATGTACTAAAAGCAATTCTAAATAAATGTGTCTTCAGCTTTGTTGCTAACAATCAGCCACAGATGCTAATCCTTTTTGAGAGCCCAGCACTAACCATCATAAAATGCTTGTTTTAAAATCAGTTCATATCAACTCTTCTTCTTAGACAAGCAATGAAAACATAAGACAGTGACAGAAAAAAAAAGCAACAGCTTAAGTGACCACAAAGAAACAGTTCCAAATTACAGAGATATATATATATATTAAAAACAATGATTAGTTGGACTTACGTCAATCTTGTTACACTTGTTGCAGCTGCATCACTGGAGGTTCAGCATACATAATCCCAACTGTCTGAACTTTCGCTAATAATAACACTAAAAGTTACAGTTTGAATTATTCCTTAACAGTTCAAGTATATACATATAAAAAATGTAAAAAATAATAAAGAAGATCCTAATCAGAATGTTATTTTTTAAAATTACTTGTCTGCCTGATTAATCTAATAAAAACTGAAGTAACGTATGCTTTAAATTTCCCAGCTTTTATATAATTAGGTCTAAAACAGTTTGCCCATAAAGCAGCCCAAGATATTTAAGAAATAATTCAGAGTACCTCTGCGCTACAGGGGACGAATATGTGAGAAAACCAAGTAGCCTGTCAAGAATGAAAGCTTTTTAACACAAGAAGGGTCCCTGCACCAAGTCCCAGGAATTGCTAATTGGCCTTTGAAAACAGCTTTATAATGTCTTTAATGTTCTCTGAGGCTCTGCAGGAGCTTAACAAGCCCGAGAAAACGGGGCTTTGGAAAAACAAATTCACAACAAAACCACCCAATAGCAGCCAAATTTACATGAAACTTTATGCTGACAAGGAGGGAGCAAAAACAAAAATTTGCTCTCCACATTATTGCCTTTAGACAGACTAGATTTTGGCCCTCATCTAGTATATCCACTTGTGCACTTCCTGTACTTGAGGTAATAACAGCCATCTGCCCAGATCCTGAAAGCCTCCATCATCAGGAATCAGTGTGGAAATGGGCTGGTTTTCTTTGCAGAACCAAGTAACAATATTACAAAAGAACCATCACAGAATAAGACAATATTATTAGGTTTCCAGAAAAATGAAGCTATATCATCTCATCTTGTACACGAGGAATAGTTTATTACAGCTGATGAGGAACCTTTGACATTTCAACTGGCGTTCTAGTTAGAATTTTTTTTATTTGGAAAAAGAAATTTTAACTTAAATGCATTAGATCAGAGCAAACAGCTAATATTTCAGAGCATTTCTATATTGGTAATAATAGCAAATGGATGGTTAATATTGACGTCATGGTTAGTTTTCATCCTCGTTCGTTCAGTTTTATATCTTGTTGACCCATCTGTCCACGCTCACCTCCTCCCAACACAGTGTGTAACCTTTTCTCTGCATTTCCTCCTTTTTTTAATCATTATTTATAACAGTGAAAAACAAAACCAGATTTTCCGTGTGCTAAAGTTTCACGCTTCCACGCCCTTTCAAACAACCTCAACCTCTTCCTTATGCCCACTTTACTGTTTTAACTACTTCCTCAATGTCTTCTGTTTCATTTATTGCTTTCATTATAATGCAATGCTTGTCCAAAGCTCCCAGCCATATTTTCTAAACAAAAGTAATAGCCAACTGTAAATCTTGCACTCATGCTATTGGTTTTCACAGGGGAAGGATTTATCAACATTTACTGCTTCCTTGTTTCGAGTTTCCTCCAGCCTCTGATTTGGTTTGAGCTTCCAGCTGCAGAGGTTGCAGTTGGCTGGAGACGCTGGTTTCTGTCTCAACCTCTAGGCTGTGAATAAATAGATGGGTGAATGTATTCATGTGTGGCCGTGGAGGGCCGTGGGTAATTATGTGAGGTAATTGTCACACTGAAAGGCACAGCCACTGCACAGGGACGTTGATTTGCACAATAAAGGAGGCTCTAATAAGATTCACTGAGAGATTGGCTGGTTCAGTTTCATCAATCGTTGGATCACAATTACTCCAACAAATGAAATATGTTCACTTGTGTTCTTTAATGAGAACATTTTTGTTTTATCTTTAAAGAAAAATATGTAGACACGTAACGGTCTTGGTGTGCTTTGCTGCTTCCAGATATGAACGTCCTGCTAGGCTAGGTTAAGCTAAATTACAATGTTCAGTTGTCAGTTTGTGAGCTTAAGCCCTTGGTGATGTTTCCTACACAAACCAAGCACTTCACTCCAACCATTAAAAGCATAAGTATCCATACTCAAAGTGTGGCTCAGTCTTGACTTTCACGTCGCTTCTCGCACCCGCAAGGTTAAGAACGAAAGATGAATAGAATGCTTCACATCAAGCCAGACACTGGGGAGGAGAATGTTGACAGAACAGAGCCACAAATACTGCCGAAGGAAAAGTCTTGACTAAATGTTGCATCATGGATTCAGCGCAACCAGCAGGGGATGGGATGAAAACACATCACAAGAGTTTTTTATGTCACAAAACTGCCTGAGAGGCAACTGAGGCAGAAGTCGCAATGACCAGACCAGTAATTTACACAAATGTATTCTTCGCTCATATACGAAGACATTTAAATTGTTAAACTTGTTTTTTACTTGTCATATTTCTGCGGCCTTGTCAAGTCTATCAGAATGTGACACTTTTGAATGTGTTTGCCTATTTGTTTTGTAGGTAATCCTTTCAGTCTTGATTTGGCTTTGGGGGAGATAAAGCCTTCTAAAGCCCTCTCTCTCTGTTCTCATCCTGTTTTGTATTCCTACAACCAAAAGGCAGCAGTTACTTTTCCACATTAGCCCTTTTGTCGCCCTCCCACTTTGTTTCTGGATCGCGCTTCTATGGTGACCAGGACTGCCTGAAATCTTGACGTGGGCAGTTCACGCCGTTTCTGGACTTTGTCAAAATCAGAAGTTTGAAAACATAATAAATTGCTTTTAAACGGCTTTTTGGATTATGTAAGGGAGACTTTATGGCACAGAGTCATAATACGAGAAGACACAGGAAGGAGGAGTCAATGAGAATCTTGAATGGCCTCCATTGAACAATGGATGTAGCTGCTTTGTGGATTAACATGAAATGGAAGAGCAGAAAATGTAAAAAGAAAATTAGAACAGTCATTGATTCTGTCAATACATTTACCAAATACAATGACAGGAGAAATTAATTTAGGTAGTGTTTTGTGAAATATAATAAAATCTAGTGAAGAATACCAATGGATAAAATCACAGACCAATGTCTACCAAAGAAGGACATTCAGACCAACTGCTGTCAAAACTCACCCTGAATGCAGACTGCAAGATGCTGAAAGAAGTCTCCAAAAACTCATCAGTCATGTATTCTGAGACAGTCTTTGAAAAAATTTAATCTAAGGCAGAACTGCTCCTTGCAACACAAAAATAAACCAAAGCGTAATTTAGATACTTAAACTTGGGGACGTTTGCTACTCTCCACTGCGTGAGCCGGACAACAGGCAAAAGGGGAGAGCCCAGCAGAGTACATGCTAGTGCTTATTTAATGTGTAAATATCAACAATAACTATTGGGTCAAATATTGTGTCAAACAAATACCGTAACCTTTTTTTTTTTGTTGTTACTAAAGTTAGTAACTTTAGGTCCACACTGAAGTTTTCTTATTCGTCCTTTGAGGGTGAGACAATGCAAGTTCTTTAAAAGTTTCAAAAATAGCTAAACAAAAATTCCTGTCTGTGTGACTTCTACATGTTGTCTAAATTTAACCTTACAGTTCACTGTTTTGAATCTCATATTTGCAATTTAGGAAGCAAAATTTTCTCAGCCCGAGTTTAACAAACATTGCTGTTTGAAAGTAATGAGGCCCACGTTTTACAAAAACTGAAAGGATGGTTAAATTACTGGTTTACTGGTTAAAATCGGTATCCCAGCAACACCAGCTATGGTGTAGTAGATTTACTAAAACGTTTCAGCATATATGTGATAGATTTCACCCTTTTCTAAAACAAAACAGTAGTTGGGCACAGACTGTACTTAACAACATAGCCTTATAACATTACGCATTGCTGAAACTATTGCAGAGAGGAGAACTGAATCTGTTGCGGGAGACAGAAATCAATCTATAGTATTTTTCATTTCAGCAGCCGCGTGCGCCTATTTCCTGTTTTTCCTATAAATACTACCCTGCCGCTGACTTCAAGGCGCCAATAACGGCAGGAGTGAGTCGTTGGGCTCTTCCTCCACAGTAGATAAAGCTTTCTCATTATAACGGGCTCCAATATAATCCATCACATTGACAGGCAAGCTTTATTTATAACAGTCATAAGATTCATCTTTCAAAAAACTTCAGGGTCTCGTAAGGCTGAAACTGGGAGTGACATTCGTCAATGTCTTACAAAAACACATATAGTCATTTCATTTGTACTTCTTCATATTCCATAACATTACACACACAAAGAGTGGAAGTTCTCATTGTATTTCATTTCAAAGAGGCTTCTACAGTAAAGACTGATTAACTATTTGCAATGCTGCACAAATATATAAACATCAAACATTGTGTGGGTATAAGTTGCTCTAATAAGTTTGCAACATGTCTAATATTTAGCTAAATATGGACATTTATATTTAATATGGATAGTGCTTAATGACACCTTAATGTGCTTAATTCAAGTTAATATGATTATGCCTAAATTTTTTGTTCCAAATTTAGTTTGGAAACATAATAATTAAGTACAAATATTTAGACAGATATTATATTTACCTAAATCTTTAATTTAAAAAAATATTTCAGATAATGCTGAATCCAGCTAAGTATTTTTATTTGGAGCTGACACGATTAGAAATATATTTAAAGTTTTATGTCTATGTTTTTATTTGACCATAGGGTAACACTTTGTGATAATTAAACACAAAATCTCAGAAAAATACATTGAATTTGTAGTGTGGCAAAAATGAAAAAGTTCAAGGAGTATGAAAGGTTCTTCAGAAAATTTGAAAGAAATCTCACCGTTACAGACATGTTGGATAAGAGTTCAGACTGTAAAATATGTTTCCATTCAGTCATTTAAAACACCACAGCGAGGGAATGTTTTGGTAGTGAAGCTATGTCGATGAAAAATGTAATAAAAGCGTATTAAAGAGCAACCTTTACTGTGTAAACAGAAAACACGCGCACAGCAAGAGTCGGGTTTTGGGAAATTAGACTGTTAGGGATTTTATTTTTGGATCGGTGACAGAAAATCCTCCAAAAACAGAATTTGCATCAAACAGCTACAATTTCAAACAGATCCGCTGGGTGAACTTCCAGAGCTGAAAGTGCCTTGCTCCGGGAATATTTAGTCACCACAACTGGGTCCACTTGCGAGTGACAAAATCGGACCCAGGTCTTGTTTGCAGGACAGACGCCCGGGGACTTCGAATTTGAAAGCTGAATGGCAGAAGCTCGCTGTGTGTACACACAGCTTCAAACCAGCATAAATATTAATGGTTCACTGAGGCAGGCTGGAGGTGTTCAGCGGTTTAACATAACACTATGAGCAAATTATTATTAGATTTCTGCCAAATGTGTTTACATCAGAAACAGCAACTCAACATTTGCTACATCCAAAATGCTGAATGTAAATTAACACCGTAATGAGTTGGAAAACTGCGAGATAACCAAACATGACATAAGCCTTTTTGTAGAAAAAAAAAGAAAAAAAGATATGCACTCAACCGAATGTGTTTACTATGCGTCTCTGGCAGCGGGACGTATAATTAGAGCACTAAAAGCTCCAGTTCTCCAGGATTTCCATGATTGCCCAGGAAGAAATCTTGCCAACACACCTTCAGGTGAATTTCTAGTATTTCTGACAATTTCTAGTGAATTTCTGACAAATGGCACGCTTGACGTAAAATGAAGCACTGCTCTAAAGCGGGAAATTGAAGCATTTTTTGGTTACTTGTTGTGTTCAGCCATTTTGACAGCTTCAGTTTCATTCTGTATTCCACTGTAAGAGCTAATGAAGCAATGAGACATTCTGTTCTGGCAACTAAGTTAGAAAATATATTGCTCATTTACATTTGCAGTTAAAATGTATTGAGATATTCCTCTTGTAGTGGTACTAACAGATCCTGCTTTACTTTTGCAATAACTTGTCTTTTTGTTAAAATGTAGAATATTATAGTACACGTTTACTAGTCATAAAGCATTTATGGAAATGTGAAGAAGACTAATACACATTTCCAAAAGTATTCATTCATTGAGCTTCAGTGCATTTGAGCTGTAACAGTTTAAACTATTTTTAAAAAATTTTGACCATTCTTCCAGAAGTGTATTTATGAGGTCGGACACTGATGTTGGACGAGGAAGCCCAGCTTCTCCACCCTAACGTATCCCAATGGTGTTCTGTTGAGTTGAGGTCAAGAGTCTGCAGGCTAGTTAAGTTCTTCCACAACAAACTCACTAATCCACATTTTTATGGATCTTACTTTTGCTATTTTCACATGCTCAGTTGCTATTTATTGCGTGGCCGTTCATACTAACTAGCCGCAAAGAGAATTCTGTGTGAAATGCTTACTTCGCCAAAGCAACCCAGAAGAAGAATGTTGACGTCACACAGCAGGGCACTGTTTGCATAACTGATAATGGAGGGAGTCATTTAAGAATTGATTATCACAAGATGATAATACAAAGGAAGCTGATAAAAAGACTGTTTTTTGTGGAGTATTGACTGCAGTTTCTGTAAGGAAGTCTGTGTGAAGACTGTGTAGTCAGAGCCAAGACTGGTCTGATTGTGATGTGACACACTTCAGTGAAACAGACTTTTTTATTAAGTTCATAATTATAACTTTCGGCCATTGTTTACGTCTGGCTTCTTCTGGAGTAGAATTATGACCTGGCATGTCTGAGGTCAATGACAAAAAAGTTGTATAAAATGTGGCATGACTCTTTGAAAACAATAGGATACGTATCCAAATTAGTACCACATATGGAACTTTTTTAAAAGATCGCGATTGGGCCGTTCAGATTGTGGCAAAAAAGCCAGATATTGGTATCATTTGGGTCGAGAACTTACCTATGTTGGAACATCAACCTATCAGGAAACTTTTGAAAATGCCTTGATATGTGATTCTTTCTACTGGAAGTAGAGGGCCAGGCCTCACTCCTGGAAAGCACCCAGCCGATCGTGGCCCAGACCTGCCAGACCTAGTCTCCATCCGTTTTACTGCCAGAGACGATGGTTTTCACTGCAGCTGGTGATGTAAGGCTCTGATGCAGCGACTCAGTCATAAAAACAGACCATGTGCCTCAGTGGCTGCTGTGATTTTATGCAGCTGAGTTGCAGTCGCTACCTATTGCCTTGATTCTGTTGTAATACCACTAACATTTAGTAGTGCAGAAATTTTACAGCTGGACTCCTCGCACATCCTCTTATGGTACCACTCTAAAGTCCGCGGAGCGACTGAGAGTGACCTGTTCTTTCAAAAATGTTGTCTTTTTATGCCTTGGTGCTGGATTTTACACACCTGTGGCCAGAGAAGTTATTAGATCACTTGAATTTAAGGAGTTGGATGAGCGTGCTTTACACCCGTTTAAAAATGTAGTGTATTCAATAATTCATCTCTGCAAGAGACGGCCTCTGTTGACATAGCTCGCTGTGTTCACTTTGTACAAAATACAGCCACTCCACGCTTAAATCTCTGATTGTCATTCTTTACTCTCGTGAATTTCAACCGGGCTCTTCTTCATTTGCCTGGAACAGAAGAAAATCCCCTGGTAAAAACGGCATCCTACTTCTCTCGTGTTCATATTTAGTCCTGGCGTGCAGCATGGTTCCTCGCGCTGCACCCTGGGCTTTCCTCCCTAAATTATCGGCGGCCTTAATTCAGGCCGAGACCTGACACACATTCACTCACGCCCAAAGAAAAAACAGAGGCAAAACTCTCAAGCCGCTGAAGCGCTTCATAAAGCTAATTATTACTGAAGTATGGGGTGTAATTTGCTAATCACATTTCTGACCTGACTCACCTATTAAAACATGAACTCGTTTTTCACGTTGATTTCCGTCCCCCACTTGTTCGCTCTGAATCACTTCCCTATCTATCTTCATCTTCATTACCATCTGCCCGTCCCTCTTTCTGAACTCTCTTCCACAATTTGGTCTCATGCTCGTTGAATATAAATCACATTTCAGTCTCTTTCATCAGGCTCCCTTCGCTCTAAATGTCCATTGAGCATCACCAGGCACTACTATTTTTACACGGCTGCTCTAAAGTGGCTCGTCCTCCGGCTCTGTTTTCAGCTCCTCCAAATATACACCCGACCACCGGACTGACATCAGCCGGCATTCCGCGTGCCTCGGTCATATTCAGGGGATTTACGTCTATAATTATGCGAGCGTGTAACACAACCTGATACAGGTGAACGAACTTGCTATTAATGTATAATGAACCGAATGTGACCTGAGCCTCACGCAGAAAAACCTAGTATTTAATTTTCCAGGGATGCTGTAAACTCATTAATATCAATCCCTTCCAACTCCTTTTCTCCTGAATGATAATTACAGCCAAAAAGGGTCTCCTGCTCTTCAGCGAACCTGCTGCTCGTTGCCTTCCTTCGCTCTTTTAGACTCATAATGAGCTGTTATGATGCCAGTTACAGGTAAGGAGATACTATTCTCGTCTATCAGATAATTACTCTGTCAGAGATCATTCAGCTGGATGCCAAATGCAATTACAGAATTCATCCTGCATTTTTCTTGGAATTGTTACAATTATATTCAAGGAACAAGCTCTCATCTGAATTCACTGTTGTCTATCTGTCTTTAAATGGTAACAAGTTCCTTTCTCAGCGTTTAGGATTCTAGCAGGCCACAAACCCAATCTTGGGATAGTGGGGAACCGTCACAGGAGTGGCCGTCATACAAAAATTACTGTAAGAGGTAATCAACAACTCATCCAGGAGGTCACAAGAGAACCAAAAATAACATCTAGAGCAACGCAAATTTAATTTGTCTCAATTAAAGTCAGGGTTTTGTTATTTGATGATAAGGAGAGTAGGTAAACATGGCGTCCATGGGGGGAAAAGGCCTGACTCATTTGCCAAAAAACATCTTGACAATCCAGAAAACTTGAGGTAAAACAAACTAAAAGTAGAACTATCTGGAATGTATGGCTTCAGTTATAATCTCCATGAAATTCAAGCATTTCTCAAGGAGAACATCAAACGTAAAGTCAAATATGGTGGTGGTGGTTATTACGATTAGGATTAGTTTTGTATCAACAGAAATACTAAATTTGTCATGAATCTAAATTTGATTCTTACTTTAACATTTTCATGCAATGTCATGCTCAAGGTTTCATCTTCAGCATTAGACATTTTACTAAAATAGGTATTTGCAGATTCCAACACATATAAACCAATGCCAAATATTGGTTTATTGTTGCTAGCCAACAGGTATGGTTTTCCATTGCTGGATTCCAACTTCTACAAGGTTTAATATGTTATACAGCTAAAGCATTCTGTATACCTTAACTCTAAGAAACAGCTATATGAGCTACTGTTGCCTTTCTTCAGATGTTTTTGTATCATTTCCTTCAGTGTTTCTTGGTGCAGCGCCACCTTAGACCCAGTGGTAAGCAGATTGCTCAAAGAGTTCGAATAGTTTGACACAATGCGGTGAGACCAGCTGAAGATTCATCAAATGTTGCTATTTTGGTGCCCAATTGAACCGAGTCCACCCGATTATCAAGTGTGAAAACACCTTCAGTCACACAGCATCAGGTTTTCACAGTTACGGTTCTTGCGCAACATGGTTTCGTTTATGGTTTTCCCCCATGTTGATTCCCAAATATTGCAGATGCTCCTTGATGACGCCTATCCATCTGGTGAGGGGTCTGCCACGCAGGCTTTTCCAGCTGGGAGCCGTCGGCTTGAATCAAATGACGGCATGTTTGGGTTTGTCCAGAAGAACAGAGAGCATTGCTGCATCATACATGAGGCAGCGCCAAAGGGGCTTCTGTAGGGACTGCAAGCACAAGCCTGATCTTGCCGTTTTAGCGATAGTCAAGTCAAGATAAATAAAAAATGCTGGTACAATCCACAACACTGGAGCCAATGTTCCCGTTTTCACATCTCAATGCAAAAGAATGGCCTCCCGCCTTATTTCCAACAACACTACTTAGATTTTTAAGGCGCTGACGACTGGCAGAGATGATCGATGGCGTCCTGGTGCCCTCGAAGTTACGCAACGCCACAATGAATGATTGAAACGGCAGGCCTTGAAGTCTTTGGCTCATTCTCGAACACATATGGCCTTGTTATTGTTTGTGTCAAGCTGTGTTAGAGAAGAGACCATCTGAGTCATACAAAAAGTCTGCATATGGAAAAAGGCTTGGAGAAATGCATTCAGCTATGGTAATGGATTATTTTACATTGGAGTGAATATGCACATGCTACCCAGCGCATTACGCATGGAAAACAAGGGCCCATTTTAAAACTGACAGCAGTGCATACGTTTGTGGCCCTAAGCAAATTGCACGGCGGGTGTAGGCAAATGAGGCTTAGTTCAAATAAGGCAGGGAGTTTCAGATCTGCCTCCTCCTGCCAAACCACATAACAGTACAACTGTTCACATATCAAAAGGAGACAAGCAACAAGTCAGGGTTGCACAGCAGAAAAGAAACGCTGCCAGCTGCATTAGCAGATTTGAACGTGCGAAACCAAGGCGACAAGGAAGAGTTAATGGAATTTTTACGAGCTCAGTGGACTTTAATGAGGACAGCGGTGTTCTCATCGAGTCTGGATCAATTTCTTGCAGACACATTTCGGCTTTTAGGTTATTTAACATTTAATTGACTTCGTTTGGGTACGCTGCTGCATATTGATTCAACTTTTTTTTTTCATTTAAAGTGAGGTCGGTCCAATTTTTCATCGTTTAACCTGTTATTTAACACTTTACGGCGAAATCATTAAATGTGGCAGACTGTCAAAAGTGCTTTGCTTTAAAAGCTGGGGGAAAAAAAGTGACATTAAACATTTGCCGCCTTTCGGATCAGATGCCGCTTTTGAAAAACAGTCGGCGCATTGAGAGCGTATTATAAAAGCTCCAACTCCCTTCAACCCTTTCAAATAGCATGAGAGTGAGGTCGTCGAGGTGATGATTCATGATATGAAAATAAACCAAGGGAGCATTCCAGACCTGTCTGAATTTATGTAGACGCCTCAGTCAGAGTCAGAAACCAAAGAACACGAGACCTGCTCCCAAAAAAGAGAGAGAGAGAGAGAGAGAGAGAGAGAGAGAGAGAGAGAGAGAGATCCCACTTCTGTCTTCAAGCATGGGTGTTATCCTGTTACCCAGGTGTGACTTGGATTATCCCATTATATAAAATCCTTTTAGACTCTTTTTGAAATTCATCAAGCGCCCCAGCATAAGACGTCTCACCAATTACGCAAATTAGGAAAACCAGAAAGGTTTGCAGATGAAGAATTTTAAGACTCCTTTGGGCTTAAAAATAACTAACTAAATAGTCCTAATTAACACGGGTGATTAGTAATTGTTTCACTGTGATACAGACCTGATTGGGGCATATCTATAATCTGCCTTCGCATGCAGCTTAAACACAAACCAGTTTTCCTGAATCACCATCAACTGTTAGGCCAATCTATGCTACAGTGCCATCCACTGGTTAACAGCAGCAACTACAACATGAAACCTTGATTGAAAACATAAAAATGCAACAAAATAGTTCACCAGTTTGCAACCCTGTTAACTGGATATATTTGATTAACAGCTAGCAGGCAAATAAATAAATTAAATGCAAAATAACAATTGCAAAAGAATAGATAGGCTACATGAACTTTATTAAAGTATAAAGATTTTTTCCTTTTTATTTAATATTAAGTCAATCTCGTAAAAAATATGTCTCATATCTACTGAAGAATAAATCTGATGATGTATGTACTATTGTCAGAATGCTATCTTATTGCATAATTTAAAAATAATTTGCATATTTATCATAAAATTTAAAGAAAGGGTTTGTGGCTCACTTTTGAGTATATGTCATGGTAATCTTTGGTTTGGGAGATTAACTTCTTTAAATTACTGGATTTTCTGGATTTGGACCTGGTGATTTCCTCCCCCTTCGCTAATCCCAGAACCAACCTGGATATTAAAAAAAGTGCAGTTGAAGGAGGTCACTGAACAAAATAAAACTCGGCAGAAACTTCAAACGAAAACTGGATGAAAATGCCTCAAGTGACTCCTTTCAGTGTGACAAAGCAGAAACATTGCAAACAAAAAAACAAAAAAAAAGCAAGGTAATTCAAAATAATAATGAGATAAAAGATCAATTTAGCCCGGTGTCTTGATGAAAACAACTTTAAAAAGCCGTGGTAAGAGTAATTAAATGTCTGCAAAAGATCAGCTGTATTATTTTGCTCATCTGGTTTGTCCTCAAAACAAGAAAGTGGCAACTGGTTTGCAACTAGGGAAGAAAATGTTACTGAAATAGTAAGAAACTTTAAGTCCATTACATCAATGTAACAACTACAGCTAAGATGTGCTGTTCTTCATCTAGTTTTCTACTTCCTTAGCTAGCTAAGCTAGCTATTACTACTACAGCTAAACTAGCTATAAATTCTTGCTCCAAATGTCACAATTATTGTGACTAATTTTTAGTGTCAGTGTAATCACCCACCACAAAAATATGGGAATTTTGATCAGCTTGCTTTGCATGTGATTTAATATTCTTGATGTACGTATTTTCCCTCATGTGTATAGTCCTGACCAGAAGGTCGGACAGATTCTGGGAAAAAAACAAACCAGAGTCCCTGGAGGAGAAGTCGACTGCCGAGGGAGGAAAAAAAAGTCTGTTCTCTGCACACAAGTGGAGTAGAGAGCATCTCTTCACAGGAGAGGCTGTTGGAACCTCGCTCCGTCTCCTCCCAGCTCCTCTCACTGAGGATTCTGGCTGTGGCCACGCCGCCACCTGGGAGTCCATCAGTCATTGTTATGGCCGGCCATGCGTTCCCATTGCTCTGCTTAAATAAACTGAATGGGGCACAGACGGAAAACTACTGCGCCCCATCAAATGTTAAGCTCTGCAAAACAGACTATCTGGAAACAAGGTCAGGCTTTATAACCAGAAGGCTGCAATGTGTCTGTCCGCTTCTCTCTCTGGGAATATGGAGGAACTGCCCATATGCTCCGCTGACACCAACTACACCTTTTTTTTTTAAGATGAGGCACATAAATCATTTATGACAATGCCAGGCTAAGGCATGTGTTGCAGTGCCATCTGACATTTTGGACAGCAGGACAGCTTGTTATTTATTTATTTTCCAGAGAAAAAAATGAAATATAATTTTAGCTCCTTTGGGTCAGATAAGTGGTGTTTTTTGTTTTTTTTTGGTTTGCAAATGCTAATAATTCAGACTGCTCTTTCAAAAATTAAAAATAAAATCACAAAATTCAAACAAATTTAAGCCTGGACTTTGGTTCTTGAGTATACGCAAGGTTTCCCTCAGAAAACGTGCTAAGCCCGGTGGTTGGAGCGCTCGCCAGTCATTCATCTAGCAGCCCGTCGTGTTTTTGGGTAAAAAAATGTTCAAAGTCGATAGGAAATTTGAAAATATCACTTGATAATTATGTGCTATTGAAAGATTAATATCTGAACATCAAGTATAAAGTCTTTAAAAATGCAAACATTAAAAATAAATAAAGCTAAGCTATGCTAAGCCTGATAAGATCAGAAAAGTAAGAACTTCTTCTTCATGAATTTGTGGTAAAGAGCAGCATCACTGATTCCCCTCATAATGTGAACTTGCTCAAGTCTTGAAACTGCAAATTCGCCACAGACTGAAACGTTGCTAACTTTACACCACATCGTCTCTTTGAGTCCAAAGATTATTTTTTTCTAGAAAGTTTTAAGGATCTTCAAAAGGTGTTGTAAAAAATGTCAGCAGACCTTTGTGTTTTCTGCTCAGCTGTGCTTTCTACCTCGGAACCACTGATGTCATTTCCCCACAGTCTATTATTGTTGAGTCATAAACACTGAGCTTAACTTTGGTGTAAAAAAAAGAAAAAAAGTTGTCTTATGTGGCGTTTCTTCGTATTTGTATTTCAGTAGTTTTATGAGTTGTTGAGATAAATGGATAACTGTTTAGTTTAATCTACTGAACTGAAACATGTTACACCCTTTTTCCAAATGGTTCTGATCCGTGTTTGGGCCAAGTGACTCTTATGAACTATGACTGAAACCTTCTTGGGTTGTAAAACCACATTTCCTGGCAAGACCCCATGAACTGAACGTAGAAAATTACTTAATGTCACTTTAACTTGGAAACAATCCTTGGTAATAAGGCAAAATGACAAATGGGGTTATTTATTAACATTCATTTATAAAAGCTTTTACCAGATTCTTTAGGTAGTAAATGCTACATTGGTCAGATCTCTGGCTTTACTTTTGTTTTGCTGGGATTTTTCACGGAAACACCACGTAAGTAGAAATTAGATCAATCTTATCCGTTGTTTATCCAAAAACAAACCACAAATTGGTTCCAAGTAGCTAGAAGACGATGTTCTTCCTTGCGTACAGATCAAAATAATCTGTAATAGAGCTATATCAAGACTCTAATTGTCCAATGCTGCTGATACTAGTCTTAAAAACTGAACTTCAAAGGAAGCCATCATTTAATCTTGGCCAAAGTAATATTAACTACAGTATTTTAGAAAATCCTTTGATCTGCGCAGCTAAATATGCTTCTGTCCCAACCAACAATAATGGCTATTATTATACCAATACCAATAATGGTATTGATGCTTCTTAAACATGTTTACATGATTGCTGTGAATTTTTGGGCTGGTGTCCAGGAGCACATTAGTCTGGCCATTGCCTTTCTACGCAATTCTGCTTGATTCTCTAAAGAGAAATTTGAAATGAGTGTGTATCTCTTAGCAGGTTTTCTTCCAGGATTCCTCTGCATTATGGTCCATCCATCTTCCAATGAACTGTGGCCAGCTTCTTTGAATTTCAGGGGTCTCAAACCTCCCCCATCCTCCACGGCTGACATCCTTCAACCTTTAGATGCGCCAACATGCTTGAATCAAATGGCTAATTTACCTCCTTAGCAGGAAGTCAGGCTTCACAAAGCTCCACTGGTGACCTAATTGTCTGATTAAGACGCACTGGAGCAGATAAATGTGTGAAGCTGCAGGTCACTAGCAGCCGAGATTCCCGATTTTGAAAACTGAACCGAGCTTGACCAAGAACTGGATCTGAATCCATCACTTTCAGCTCTAACTGGTCATTCAGTCTGCACTGCTGTTTATGCCTGCATTCACTATATCAACCTATTGCACATATCACTTTCATGCTAAATCAGAGCCTGTAATTCATATTTTACAAACACTCCACACAGACTTTGTCATATATGGCACTTTAGTGTCTATGCTAATGTCATGGATCACCTTTTGCACACACTTTGTTCTCTATACTTTACAAACTAGTTTAATACTTTATAACTTTTTTGATTTTGAATTTAATGTTTGTTTATTTGCTTATTGCACCATTGTTCTGAGAGTAACATAATTTCAATCTTGTCTATGTCAATAAAATAAAAGTTCCTCAACTCACGCTGAGAAACTGAAAAATATTCCTACAGATATCAATTCTTCTGGTTGTGTAGTTCTGGCGTTGTTTAGTTTCTTCCCACCTGTATCTTTATGGTGGATAACACCAAGAAAAGCACAGGTGGCGTTGTTTTTTCAAAAATAAAGTAACTTAAAATGACCTATGATACTTACATTTATTTCAAACTGTGATTGCGGTCAGTGTAAGTGTGCAAATATAGGCAATAAATATGAATATCTGATTTGCTTTGTATTGTTTTAACATGTATTCGAAAAAAATGTTATTATTTGATTATATAGAGGAAACGCTGACAAAGCATGACTTCCTCAGAGCACACAGCATAGAATTAGACTGAATAGATCTACCCTAATGGTTTGAACACAGTCACAAACACGTGATCTAGAATTTTTTCAATATCAGGACCGATGCAGATATAAATATCAGATCGGTGCGTTTTGTATCCGTTTACTTCCCCTTTACCACATAAAACCCAAATAAAACACAGCAATGCCTGTTTTTGTGATGCAGCGAAACGTTAAAAAAAGCTTTAGGGGTGTCAACGCTTTCACAAGGCACGGCATCTGCTCTGATACAGAAGCTTCCAGCGGCAGACCGCACTGGAATTACAGGTTTATTTTTGAAAACCTGCTTAACCATAAAGCGCCCATAAATAGGTCTTAAATAACCGGGTGTCGGATGTCTGCAACCCTGTGGATCGCAGCCACCAGTTGCCGCTACTAATTGCTCCCAACTACATTCCCCATAATTCCTCAGCTCCTATGCATTATTTTTTTCATGCTGAGACTTTGGGCAGGATGAGGTAAGAGGTTCCAAAACATCTTCACTAGATGGGCTCCAACCACATGAGGAGAAAGAAGTAGGTCATCCTGGCTGATAATTGGGACATGTTGGTAACAGAGACTAGTAATGGAACAAGTTCGGTTCCAGCAGAGTTAAGACTTTCCTTCTGGAGAAACCAGCAGGGACGGAAAAACAGAGAAAGAGCAAGAAGGCCGTCTCTCAGCAGAACAGGAGACTTGCCCTCCTGTTTAGGTTTAGAAGATTTTGGAAAAAAAATCAAAGCTGCTGATGTGAACAAGAAGCAAATGAAACGGTCATCTTCAGTCTTCTTTTCTATGTGAGTATAAACCAACTTTTGTAGAAGTTTACAGACGTTTTAATCCAAAATTTGAGAGGTATGACTTACAGTCGTCGATGCAGCTGGCTTCTCGAACATCCTCTTCAGGCTGTCCAGCTGAATATCAAACCTCTCCACCCTCTTTGCAGCCTGCAGGTCCTCCCTGAGCACCGTCTCGTCTGATGTCACTACCTGCGGCCCGGCGGGAGCGCAGGAAACGAAGCCCGAGGTCGCGCTCGCCACCTCCTCTCCATTTCCTGATTGAATTTCCATTGTTGTAGGGGAAACTGGACACCTCTCCGCTTTTCCCTGCAGAGTGCTGCTGCGCAAGGTGAAGCAGGAGGAGAAGGCAGATGTTGCAGGGAGTCCTTCTCCGTATTAGCGGCTTCTTTGGGATTGACCAGGCGTTCTGAGAGGTTGTAGGAGGGAGGAGGAGAAAGGAAAAAAAAAAAAAGACAGACATTTTTTTCCCCCCTCACTCCTGTGCCCTGTAATTACTCATGCACATGAAGGCCTATGTAAGCTCACATGTGGGTTTAGGAAAGCACGTTGAGGTACGAGCAACGGGCCAAAGCGGTGACGACAAGCCAGCTGAGAAAACCCGTTTTAGATTTAGGCATCTTGTGTTAGTTCACTGGAGTTTTTTAGAGGTAACCGATGAAAAAGGTAAATAAAATTGCAGCGTTTTTGAAGTTATTTTTGATAAAAAAGATTTTAAAAAATCAAACATGCATTAATTCCCTTCCCATTCAGAAATAAGTGGAACTCAATACACTGAGTTCATTAAAACAAATTCTCAATAACATAAAATTACATTTTGTAACCAGGCAACATGTTGGCCGGCTGTAGTAAGAAAAACTAAAATTAGGAGAAAGTCATAATACTACAGAAATAAAGTCATTTGAGAATAAGGTCGAAAAATATTACGAGAATAAAGTCATACAAGAGCAAAGTTGAACTAACACAAAAATAAAGTTAGGACTTCGTGGTGGATACGGTAGATGGCAAATCAGCTTACAGAGAGAAATAAATGCTGCTATGCACTTTATGCAAAAGTCAAATTATGTAGAAGGTGCTTTAATAAAACACCACAAGTTAGACCGGGCGATAAACTGACGCACGTGTTGCCATTTCAGGAAAAGAGAAAGTGCAAATTTACATAGAAACTGTGCAGGAATCTCAGCAGGATTCCAGGAAACGGACTTCTTCCTCCCTTATTATACAGGAAAGTGTATTAGTGCTGAACAAATCAAGGCGAGGCCTTACAGCTTTAATCTCTCTGCCCTGCAGCAGGGATTGCCCGTTTTCTCCAGGCGTACCGGCTCTCCACAGAGCGTTTTCCGGTGATGGGGTTCGGCCAGAAGTGAGAAATTAACACGTTGACTTGGTTTCCTGCGTGACTCGGAGACAGGGTGTCTCATCCTGTCACGGTCAACGAGTGAATCTGTGCAGATCAGGGCGAGTCTGAATGTAACGCTCGGAGAGTGAGGCGCACCAAGAGACTGGCAGGAAGAAGAAGACGGGGGGGAAATCAAGAGATACCCGTCCCTTAGGGATAAGACTGGTTGGAACCAGTGGAGTTGCTAACTGGGAAATTTGCTCTTCATCTTAGATAAAAAAAAAAAAAAACATTTTAAATGATTGAAGGGGAAATAAAGAGAGAACCAAAGTATTTGCCTCCAAACCAAATAGCGGCCTCTCCATAATCTGTCATTTTAATCTCTGTAGAGGAATTCTGAACTGTTTTAATTCTGTCAGATTGGGGCGTTATTCATACCAACTCAATTAATTAGAATATTACTGAAAAGCCCATTTATTTCTGGAACTTTTATTACTAAGTGAAACTCATTATATAGATTAATTACACACAGATGGATGTTTGAAAGCCTATTTTTTTCCCCTGTTAATTATGATCATTTTCCACTTGCAGCTAATAAAAAACATGACATTTAAAATTAGATTAATACAAGACACCAATAAAAAAGTTAATACAGAATGGTGGGATTAGTATATTAATTGCTTTAAGGGTGATTTTCAAAAGGTACTTTTAACGAGCCTCATCAGAACATATTCTAATTGATTAACTATTACTGTAGAGCATGGACATCCTGCCTTAGGCCACTAAAACCTTCAATGTGCACTGATGACATTGTCTTTCCAGAGAGCAGAGGTTTCCTGCTCATTGATCAGATGATTAAGCAGAAGGGCATTCCCAGAGCATCATACTACCACCACCATGCTTGCCTCTTAGTATGATATTCATATTCTCAACAGAATGCGGTAAGTTTTAATTTTTGGTTTTCCAAACGGTCTTGAGGATCATCCAGACTGCGTATTCGTTTTTTTGGCCAGCATTTGTGGATTACAGCTTTCATTGTGATTCATTGGAGTCCCAAGTCTTTAGAAATAGCTCTGTGTCCCTTTAAATACCGATAGATGTAAATGGTTTTGTTTCTTATGTGATTGTGTGTTGCTCTTTGAGATCTTTTAGTCTACTAGTCTACAAATAAAATCATCATTTCAAAACTACATTCATGTCAAATGTGCAAGTAAGAAAGGCAAAAGCAGAAGAAATCTTTTAAAGCTAACATAATTAATACAGTTTCTCATAGGGTTGGGGAGAATGGAAATATGAAGCTTTCCAAATCCAATCTTAGGGAATGAGTGGTCATGATATATACCTCTGATAGCAATTTGGAGAAGCTGGAGGACAACATATCACTGCATTCACAGCAGCCAAAGATGCATTATTCAGAGAGCCACAGGTTTGTGTCACTTTCAGCTGGATCCTGTTTCCAACGAGGCCACTCGCCTTACTGCAGTGACTCACATACCGAGAAGATGTACATTATGTCCAGTCAGGCCCGTTTTTTTATTCTTTTCTTTTTACTCTAATTATTTATATTCCATCTAGTCAATACGGCAGGCTTAAAGAGAAAACGGGCTCTCAAAGAGCTGTGCCGACGGAATACTAAAGATTGTGCATGTCAATTTGCTGTTTGGTGACAGCAGCAGGTGGACATTGTTCAAAGTGAAGCGCAGGGTGAATTAAGAACGTGAGTGAACAGAATGAACTGCAAACCAGAGTCCAGACAAGCTGTTATTTTATGCCAGAAGACAAGAAATGGTGTTGTGAAGATTTAAGACAGCTTTTCCAGTCCCTATTTTTTGAATTTCTCACTATATCTGCCTGTGCATGATGCACTTAGAGCCTTGTAAAGTTACTTGTCTTTTTAACCAAATTTTTGTACAGCTGCTGTTCAACAGTACAAGATGATCAGTTTAACTTTTATTTAGTTTTTTTGATAATATAATAGGTTTTTGTGGCATCTTAAAATGTAACAAGTGTATCAATGACTGAAGTTATACTCTGATTTTATCATTTGATGAAACAAATACACGATAAGAGTAAAAAAGTAAGAAGTTACTAGCACTATTTGAAATGTTTCGTTTTGATTCGTCAACCGAGTCGCAAAAAATATGTTGAGAAAAAAAAAAGACGCAAATTAACAATCCAGAATTTGAGAAGACTCAAGCGTAAAGCTACCAGGAACACAATATTTTCCAATTCTGTCATATTCCATAACTGTAACCTAACTGGAGTATCAAGAAGTACAAGAGGTTGAAGATGGGTTTAAGATTAGCCTACGTAGGCTAATGGCTAATTAGCAAGCAGAACTGGCTAGCAGTTAGCTGCATGACAAACTCAAGCACATCAATTGTATTGACTGCAACTTTAGCATTTACTAAATATCTTCTTTGTTCAATTTTCAGATGCGTTTGACATTGATGCATTCATTTACAGAGTGATATTCTCTATTTCTATCTGTAACAAACCAGCTCCAAAATAAGACTGGCTCAGATCTACGGTCTCAATTTAAAGAACCAGAGTGTTTAGCTGCTCTTAAAAACAGAGATCATTGCACCAGATTAATAACACCAGAATTAAGACTGACCTGAAGTTGGCAGGAAAGGAGAAAGTTAGTGAAGAAGACAGGAGAGCAGGGAAAGTAATGTTCTTTGAGATGAAAGCAGGTTGTAGGGGACAGATCTTTATTGAACTTATGCCAAAAGCTTCACTTAGCTAACATTTGTCAACATTGAGTTGTCAATCGTCTTCCCAATACACTTGGCAGGAATTAAGCTCCTCCAGAGAATCAATACTAAAGGCAGTGCTGCTCAAAAGTACAACTGGATCTCCATTCACCCTGCCCGATTCCTCTACTTATGGTGCTACATGTTAGCAGATCTGCTACTTACTGGAAATATCCGCAAATAGTTGCAGATATTTCCACAAATAAGCATTTGAATTTCAATAACTTCATCTCCATTTTCTTTCTAGAAACTCATTTTTGGGAAACACTGAATGAAAGCCCATAGTTTTCAACAGATTTACATTGCTATTCTTCCTGACTATTATAACCTTACTTTCACTAAATCAAATAGCTACGTGCAATGTCTCATTTTCCAGACACAAGAGGGCTTTGAGTGCAGTGAAAGGTTACCTAATTACCTAATTACCTAATTACCTGAGATTATTGTTCCCTCCTTTACAATCTGGAAATGGATCCTAACGTAACACATAAACAGTGATGCGCATTCGCTCTGTCATGCATGAGCAGGACTGAGCTGCACACATAATGAAAGTGTGCAAGGCAAATAATAAAAACTTGTCTTTGACATTTCATTGCTCTGTGGCAAGAATGAGTTTGATCTGTTCAGCAAAGAACAATGTAATGTTTGAAGACAGCTGGTTGTGCGAAATTTTTCAGATTATTTGTAAAAAAATAAGGACTGTTGGCGTGTTCCAAAAACGCACTGAGGTTTGGCGCTGCAAAGTGCAATACGTCCTAATCACTCTCGAGGCAGACAGAGATGGGGAAGATCAAGTTACAGAAACTCCACTCCAGTTACCGAGCTTTTTATTTCCTGCCTCAGTTTCATCAGAGAGCAGCAGACCATCTGATAAGTTCCAAGAACTGCGTGGCACTAGATCAGCAGTCTGCGGAACCAGTGATACGGCTGGAAGCTTCCAGGACCAGGAATTCTCTAAAGTGGACCCAAACTTGTTTCAAAGTTGAGGGACTTTCAGAGCGTGAGTGGAAGCCGCGACGTCATCCGGGCCGTTGTAGGCCGGCTGGTGTAATTAGAAGCTTCGCCTGCAGCGCTCTTTAAACGGGCAGACAGACGGGGAGGCCATCTGCTATCCTGACCAGTTCTCAACCTCCTCATCTTCTGCCTCCTCTCCATGGAAGAAACAAGCTCCCAACTCTTAGCCACATTCGCTCCAACCGACAGCCAGCTTTTACACTCCATTATGCTATTTTACATTTAGTACTGAGCAGAAGAGGGAAGCTCTACTGAAGCTCTACTTCAATATCCTACTGAAGTAAATAAAAGTATTTTTTTCCCCCACATAACTAGTTATTACTCACCTATGGAGGGAATGAAACTGACTGCGGTAGCTTTGACCTAAACCTCATTATGGGGAAGTCTGGTTCTGCATGACGAGCACAAGCCTGTTATAAAGGACAACTGTGCCCTCTAGTGTTCAATTCCTAGAAGCACAGAAGAGACTAACAGTAAACAGATACTTGCATACACTAGAAAAAGAAAAAAAAATTAAATAATATTTTTACATAACTGATAACATCAAATTAAGGCGTGGAAGTGGCATAACTTTCCTCCAGCTGGACAGAAACAAAACTGAAATTATTATATTTGGATATAAAGAGGAACAATCTAGAGTTAGCACACAGCTTCAGTTGTTACAGCTGGAAACTAGAGATCAGGTCTGAAATCTGGGCCACATAAAGACAGTTACAAAGTCAGCCTTTTATCACCTGAAGAACATTTCCAGGTTTAAACGGTGCTTTGTCCCAGCAAGATCTAGAGAAACTCATCCATGCTTTTCTTTTGTTGTGCTAATTACTCCAACACTATCTTCACAGGTCTGCCTAAAAACATCTAATCACTCAGTTGCAGCTGATCCAGAACGCTGCTGCTTGCATTTTCACTAACACCAAAAAGACAGAGCACATCACACCACTTCTAAAGTCCTAACACTGAGAGAATAGACTTTAAAATACTGTTGTTACTTTATAAATCACTGACCTGTTCAGCACCACAATACATTAAAGATCTGCTGCTGTGGTATCAACCTTCCAAACCTCTCACATCTTCTGATTCTGGTTCTGGTTCTGCTCTGCATCCCCAGAACCAGAACCAAACAGGGAGAAGCAGCATTCAGCTTCTATGCACCACAACTCTGGAACAAACTTCCAGAAAACTGCAAAACAGCTGAAACACCGAGTTATAAGGCAATACAATAGCTTCATCTTACCTTTCAGCCCACATTGTTTAATTTTGATGTATTTTTTCCTTCCTTCATTTTTTTTAAAAATTATTTCTGATGTGTAAATCACACAAACTTTGCATTTTAAAACTCAGTTAAACACACTTGAGAGTGTGGTTGTTATTGAACAAAATGTGAAAGGTTGGAGTTTGTGTAATGGTTCCTTTCTAAATCCAATGTCAAGATGGAATTTGAAATTTTGAAAATAACTTCAAGCAAGATCCACATTTTCTCTTAGATGGGATGTCTTTGGTTTCGGGAGCAAAGAGAACAACGAATCATTGAACAAACTGCACAATCACACGTCCATCTAGTGCAAACTTATCTCTGTAATCACATGAAGTTCACTGGTTTTTACCCTCTAATGATATGTACAAGTCCTGCTCCATTTCAGAAAATAGTCCGGATCATTAAGCTTTGTTTTTCTGTTTTCCGAGCTGATGGCACTCCATGGATCTAACTTTATCTTCCTCTCTATCAGACATGCGTGCACTAATCTGTGGCTGATGCTGCAGCGAGACAGCCGAGCCATTCGTTTGAGTCCCAGAGGTATCAATTACACCCAGCCAGACAGCAGAAGCAGGCAGGAGCTGGGAATTAATGATGGCTTCATGACTCAGGCTGGAGCAGAAACACACACTCTCTGAGCGAGAACTCCCCCTGGTGGACGCTGGTCAAACTGGACTGATTCAGATCCTGTTTTCTAATCAAGTGCTTTTAGAGTAGGTAAAGTCATGTATTTATGTCTATGAAAATAAACAATAATACCTTTAATCTAACAAAACACCCAAATTAAACAGCTGAACTCCCTTAAAAAGCACAAAAATAACAAAATAGACGTAGCGACTTGGAAAAAGACGAACATGAACTGAACCCAGAGTAATGACTATTATAAAATCTAACAAGAAATTCTTCATTCAAGGCTCAAATTCTAAATATGCTTCAAAAGAAAAAAAATCTATATAAAGAACAAGGACCACTTTAGATTTATGCCTGGTTACTTTTCTCCTCAATTTGTTATGCAAGTCATTCATTGTTACATTTTATGGATGCCAATGATTTGATGAAAAATAACATTTGGATGGAGGCGGGGGAATTGAAAGCTCTCACGTTCATCAGAAGAATCCATTTCCTGCACAAAAACGCATCTTTGCACATCTACCGATTCAGTTGAAAGGTTTTATCAATGAGAAAATGTGAAAACCAATTTAAAAGTAAAACCTTTTGAACGAATTGGAGGTCATTTTCTAAAAAGTCCAGCGGTATTTGTATATAGATCGATTGTTGAGGGTGAAAGTAGAGAAAAAGGTCGATAAATGAACAATGTGAGTCAATGTTTAAAACGAGACACATTGTACCTAGTTTCATCTCAACTGACCAGAGCATCTCCTTCCAGATTCTCTCTTTTTACCAATCGCCACATTTACGTTTCCTGGCAACAGATTCTCCTACCTGAGGAGTGGATCTCTGCAGCTCCTCCAGAGTCTGTCAGGTTAGACGGTCGGCCACGTCTTCGTCCATCTCCTTGGATCTGTGTAGGACATACTTAGTTTAGACGCTGACACACTTTTAATGTTCTTATTTGTAAATAAATAAATAAATAAAAGAAGAAGAAGGAATTATTGCATCCTTATGCACAATCTGTTGTTGATCTATCAGAATTCCCAGTAAAAATCATTGCAAACATTTTTAAGGTGCATATGCTACAATAGCTTCTTTAGAAAAAAATAAAAATAAAAAAATCACCAAACCTTCATGTTAGATCCACTTCACAGCCCCCTCCTCCCTCAAACCCCTTTAGCTGCCTCCCTCCTCCATCCAGCCCCCAGAAACCCCTCCCCCCATGGCTCGTTGCCATGGAAGCTGATTGGAAGGATCGCTCCGTCTCCCCTGCACATCGGTGCCGGAGAAGAACAGGACAAATCAGAGACCAAACCCGACAGGATTCAGCCGTTCAAACCGAACAAACTGTTGGACTCTGAATGGATTTAATATATCATTTATATTTTATATTCACCTCAACAAGCAACATAACAAGAACAGTTTCATCTCCTTAACGAGACCTTTTTTGCTCATTTTCATTTTAAAATTGATACCCTTATTTCTGGGCTTTATTTAAAATCTAAATATGTCCATATTTTAAATTTTTTGTTAAATGAGGTTGTAAAAATGTATCTGTAAAACCATTTCCTCAGAGTTCGATCTTCGCTTGAATACAAACAGAAAAAGAAACGGCGTGTTCACAGCACAGACTCAAGGCTGCGCCACTTTAATGAGAGGACATAACATTCCTGGTCCAGCATCGCTATGGCAACAACATGTGTGGGGGCTGAGTGGTTAATCATACCATTTTCATTGACATTGTTGTCCACGTGGATGTTAGTCATACGTTTGATTGATTACAGCGTTTACATTAACTTCAGATTGGACAATTAATCTGTTGTAAACACAAACGCAAAATAGAGGTGAATTCTGGAAAGTAAGGAAAAGGTCACAGATTTTAAACAATGTTTTACTCTGATGGTGAAACATGGCGGTGCAGGTATCATGCTGTGGGATACTTTTCTTCAGCAGGGAAAGGGAAGCCTGGCTTACTTAGTTTTGGAAGTCTTGAGATTTTTTTTTTCTTCACATTTTTCTTTGTAAATTAAATCAAGCTCAGACAGACTGGATGAAGAGACTGAACATCAATTCTAAAGGCCTGCCACACAAGCTCAATTGGATTTACATTTGGACTTTGACTAGACCAATCTCTAAAAAACAAAAAGCTACAACTTATTGCAACTATAGTTTTATTATTTATTTTACATTGGCTAAGAAAATTAAAGTTGTGTTATTTTCACATATTTCAACAAGCTCATGAAACAATTGGTGTATTTAAGTGTGATATACTGGGGCAGAGTTATGAAATACATTTTTAATTTGGTACATTGTTGCTTGTGTTTGATAAAAAGAAAGGTTTTAAGTTAATTCAGCATTGCTTTTCTGTATCTGACTTGCTACTGGCCGACACTAAACCTGAGATATCGGAATCGGAAATGAAAGAAGTGATCGATGCATCACTAGATATAACCCGTTTCCTCTTATTTTTTTGGTTCCTGCCATTGCTTTCAGATTCAACGCAGCAAGAAGAGTGATCGGACAAATAAAGCCCATCGCGTTTGCATTCTAAAAACTATTTCTCTTATTTCCCCTCCCTGTCTCACTGAGCATCCACGGACTCTCGCACGCACTCCTTCATTGTATGATCTCGGCGAGCTTGCTTCACCTCTGTCAGGCTCGAGCGCTTCCAGCGGCACTGAGCTAACAAGTCTTTGTGAGGAGCGAGGGAGAGGAAGAGGGGAAGGAGGGGTTGCGGAGCAGGAGAGAATCAGACGGCGAGGGAGCTGACAGCGCGAGCACAGAATGAGGGTGCAGCGGGAGCAGGCTTAAGACAGCGACGGAGGCGGCACAATAGTGCGAGGCGCTGCTGGAAAGAGAGAAATAAGGAAGAGCAGGCATCATGGCAGCGCTCACTCCATCGTCACGGCACATGGGGAATTCTGGCCGCCGCTGCTGAACATTGTGTGATGCAGAGGAGAGAGTCGGGAGGACCGCCGGGAAACCAGAAGCAAGAGACGGAAACAGGTCAGTGAAGACGGTCAGAGCAGCGGGGAGCCAAACCAGCTCGGCCTCCGGGAGGGTTCGCTTACGTCACATGGTGGCACTGACTTCCATTTGTCAATGAGAAAATCTCATGTCAGTGTTTGGGATGAGGACATGAATGAGGAGTGGGAGGCTGTGCGTGCATGCGGGCATCAGAAAGTAGCGGCGCTCACTCACTCAACGAGGGATTTCGGGCTAAAACGGGCGCATGGATGGGGATGGAAGGTTTTAAACATGCAACACTCATCGCTGATTTATCTACAATGCCGTTGTGCCCTTTCGTTTTCTTGTGCCTTCGAAAACGGGAAGCGCAGGGACTTTGCACTGATAAAGAAAATTGTGTAACACTGTAGGAGGCGAGACAAAGCCGGTCCAAGAGGAAAACCTTGGCTCATCATTCAGCCCTGCTGCATGTGATGTAATCCTCAACCAGCCCAATGTCTCTACTGAATAACTGATTCTGATTGGAAATAAAAACAAACAAAAAGTTGACGAGGGTTCCCCTAAAGAGGCACCTTTTGCACTGCGTCTAGAACTGCTGTTTCATTGCTCATCAACATCAATATCAACATCTGGTTTGCCCAAATCTAGATAAGATCATTGCATCTTTGACATTACTTGTTTTCTATTTGCAAGGCATCACAAACAGGCAAGGTCACCCAAGAACACTCAACGTCTATTAGTGGAAGACCCATTTATAAATCAGTACATGAATAAACAGTGAAATCTCATATTTCACTGAGATTTCAGGTGGTAGACCAACATAAAGTAGAACGTTAAATTGAAGTAGAAGAACTGGTTTTCAGAACTTTTCTGGTTCATTTATAGATAGAGAGGTGGGGGAAATAAAATAAATAGTTTTTAGAATGCAAATGTGATGGCTGTTATTTGTCTGATCGCTTCCGTGGTGTAAATCTGTGTTGATTGCCTTAAAAGTAAAGGCAAAACGTTGCGTTTTACATTAAGCACAACATCCAAACAGTGGAACAAGGTAATGGCTGCAACATGATGTGTAGATCCCGCATCAAAAAAGAATCGGCAAATAAATGTCAGTCTTTAAAACTTGGAAAGGTGTTAGAAGAACATGCTGCAAGACTTGATGCTGCAATTTCAGAAGTCGGTTCCGACAAAAATAATGACCATGGGAAAATTAATACAAATATACTTTCTCTGCAATTATCAGAACTTGCCCACAACAAAATCTGGAAAAAAGTTGAGGGGTTCTGAATATATTTGCAAGGCGTTGTACGGACATAATTCTGTCATGCTTAATTTAGAACATTTACCTTACTAATTACTTTTGATGGACTGATAGTTAAGACAAAGTTTGTTTATGTTTTGGAAACTCCAAAATTTAGATGTAGAAGCGTCACATGCCACATCTATTTGCTACTACAGGTTTGAATTCACCACAGTTATACAACAGGTAATCAAAAAGGTGTTTTATTATTAGACTGGATTATGGTGCATTTTCTTTTCCTTAATTTTAAAATGTCTAAATACTTCAAATGTTAGTCAGAAGGCCAGGAAAGGTTTCTGTCGTTGACAGGCTAACTACTATTAGCAAAACATGCCAATAACGATGCCATATCTCAAACAAATATGTATTTAGATACTGAGCAAATTGTTCAGCAACTGAGGATGTACAGTATGTGCAAATAAACATGTTAGAGCTGCAACTAATAGGTAGCTATGTTGTACTATATGGTCAGGGTTATGGTCAAACTTATTAACTAAATTATACAAAGCAAAATTAAGAGTTTTTATTGTCCAAAGCAACATATTGTATGCTTTTTGAAAATAATGTAGTCAAATATTCACCATTCGTAACCACATTATGCTTTTTTGTAGCTTTATAACCATAAAATTGGTCTCTTTTCGCAGCTAATGCTATGCTACATTTGCTAGCCTACTGCTGCCTTTTGTTGACACTGAGTTGTTGGATTTTTGTGACTCAACAAAGCTGCTTTGTGACAGTGATGAAGATATAAAGTTGTGTACTAAAACAAACAAAAAATGTAACAAAAGGACATAAAGTTGATTTGCCACCATTTGCAAGCAACATGCTAGCTAGATAGATGGGTAGCTTGTTGTTTGCAAAGAAATACGCTTGAATTTAAGCTAAAAGATAAATCAAATTATTCCAGTATTCTGTCTGAAAGCTTTCAACAAATTTAAAAGTTAAATCAGTTTTTGAAAAAAGCTGTGAAGTTTCATCAATGTGTTTTATGTCAATGTGTCTGTCGCACAGGTGTGACCAGCGGGACCTGCTGCAGGATGAGCGGGATCCTGAAGAGAAAGCTTGAAGAGGAGCCCTCCTCTTATTTGTCTCTGCAGGGCTCAGAAGATGACGAGGTTTCCTGCAGCGACAGCGGCAACAGCAGCGATAGTCTTAATAATTCTGTCCCCTCCGGGATTCTAGATCGTAAGATCTCACCAACAAACCTTTCTTGTTTTATTAACCTGATTGGTAAGGGTTTTAAGAATTCAGGAGGCAAAGAGAATGAGCTTTAACAGGATACTGTTAAGGAAGTGAACAATTATGAAGTGGAAGTAAAATAGTTTATAAGTAGTTTTTAAATAAATTGACTACTTTCTACAAATATACTTAGCGTACATCTGCTCAAGCTCAACTTACTCATCCTAGTTATTTCTACTTAAGCTAAAATTATATACTGATTATATGTAACTTTTATTTAATATTTTAACTTTGAGACTTGAATCAAAAATGTAAAAGAAAAGACAACAACAAAATGATCAAAATTAAGGTAATGTTGATTGTGATCCTTTACTTTCTAAACAATGACTGTTAATGTTTTTTGCAACCAGACATACGTCCAATTATCAGAATTAGGCTTTTTTGTTGGTCATCTGACTGACAGCAACAAGTGGGGGAGGGAAAATGCTATCTTGCTTTGTGCCATCAAACTTTGTTCATTTGGTCATTTCTCTGGCATTTCATTCAAAGTATTTTAAGCCTTATCTGTGGCTTCATAGAAAATATTTTAGTATTTCTCCTATTAAAGATTTTCTGCTTTTACCGTTTTTGCCACACATTAATGTTTGAGATTTTTCACATAATACTTTCATTTACTGAAAAGAAAAAGCTCTTCATCCTAACATGAACAGGTGTTATGTTCGGACAACGGGGAAGCGATAGAGGAATCCTGTCAGACCATCAGTTCCTGAAACCACAAAAAAACAAACAAAAACGCACGCAGGGTCCTGCTGAGACCACGCACAGGTCAAAAAGATTAGACCCCAACCTTTAAAGAAATTCAGATGAGACAGATGAGAGGGTCAATGATGTCAAGCCATTTGGAAAAAAAAAAGGTTACGAAGCAATTTCACAAAATTTGGAACTTTAGTAGATCACAGTAAGATTCATTAGCAACAAATAGAAAATATTTATGTACCGATATAACAGCAATAGAAATACCCTTTAAAAACATGTTTTGTGTCTCCTAATTAAGCGTAGCCACTGCTTCAGCTTCATCATTGGCTTGTGTCTCCCTATTCTATGTCTTACCATTAGCCTCTGCCCAGCGGCAGTCAAAGCGACTGCGGGGACGTAATGTGCACTTTGAGAGCGTCACCGTGTACTACTTCAGCCGGCGCCAGGGCTTCACCAGCGTGCCGACGCAGGGTGGCAGCACCCTGGGGATGTCGCCGCGTCACAGCGGGGTGAAGCGCTTCACCCTCAGGGAGTTTGCCATGGAGCAGAAGCGGAGCCATCGGAACATGCTGAGGGATCATCTCAAAGAGGAGAAACTCAATGCCATCAAACTCAAAGTCGGTGGAGCAACCCATTGCCAGGTTTCAAATTTAAATACGTGTAACATTCTTGGTTCCGTCTCTTCAGCTAACCAAGAACGGCACAGTGTCCTCCATGGAGGCCGATACTCTGACGCTCGACGACATCTCAGAAGATGATCTGGATGTGGACAACACGGAGGTGGACGACTACTTCTTCCTCCAGCCCCTCACCACCAGGAGGCGGCGCGCGCTCCTCCGGGCCTCTGGGGTCCGCCGCATCGATGTGGAGGAGAAGCACGAGCTGCGCGCCCTGAGGATGTCTAGAGAGGAGTGTGGGTGTCGCTGCCGAGGGATATGCGACCCAGAGACCTGTGCCTGCAGCCTGGCCGGCATTAAGTGCCAGGTAAATGGAAATGTGGTGAGGCACATCTATAATACTAAAGTTTTGTAAATGTCTGTCTGTGTATGAAAACACATCGGATATAAAATGACCTCTTAGCATCAGGAGGATTTGTTTGTTCTTTCTTACGATTAATCACGATGCAATTATCTGTGGATCTGTTATTTACAAGTTGGGAGAGAAACTTGTAAATAACAAGTTTACAAGTTATTTGTAAACTTGGCTAACATGCGGCTAACACGTCTGGCTAACACAACCAGGCAGATTGACCAGTAGAGGATGTAGCGACATAATATGTTACGTTATACTGAGTTGACAAAAACAGACACAGATCAAATTTTAACAATACTTCTTTGGAAAACTAAGCATTCACTTTTTTTATTTTCAATAAATAGGATTCATGAATAACAAACTGTCATAACTGGAGAGCCCCAGTGAACAACTACTGGATGAAAATACATTTAAACAAAGAATAGCTTAAATGTTTCATAGATGCTAAAGCAAAATTTGGTTTAAGTGATCTATGCTTAGATGTTTATTAAGTCAAGGACTTTCGTATGTCATGTTTTCATTATAATTGCAATTACAATACTTTCTTTTTTTTAAATGCAAACTAAGCTGCTCCGTATCTGCCTTTGAGATTGCTTTGTTAGCATTGTCTTCTGAGGAACTTGATAAAACAATGCAATTCTGGCTGGAAATTAATTAATTCTTGTTACAAACTGATCTTTACTTCTGATGATATCAAGGTAGTGTCTTGTAATAAGTGCACAGGTGTTAGCAAGATGAATTATCACACTGTATTTGAGACTCTTATTTGGAAGTAAGTAAGGAAGTAGTATTTGAGTCAATGATGTGCTAAAGAAACGTTGCTCTTTGGACACTACTACTTTCTCCGCTACTTTTATGTGATTTTTGGGGCAACATTTGGGATTCTTGGCAGAAAAAAAAGAGTGACCTAAAAGATTTAAACTCAGTGACAGGCTAACCTCTCACGGCTAGGCTAACAAAAATAATATTAGAATCTGCTTCAAAGCTTTTAGTCCATTAGGGTACCATAAAACTAAAACATTATGTTTTACTATCATAGTAAAGCATAATGCAAACTGCTCTAAACAGAACAGAGATGATACTAGATTGATCCCAATCATACAAAAAAAAGTTACAATCTCTAAAGGTGTTTTGCTCCTGAAACAGATGACAAATGACGAGTAATGGGCGTAATCATATGTGCATCTTTTCCAGTAGCGCTGCAGATGAAATTCCAAATCATCCACAGCAGATGCTGAACTTCTCCCCAACTCATGACGGCCTCTGATTGGCAGCTGCCTCTCCTGTGTGTGATGTTTGCCCCCCTGTGCCCCCTCCCTCCAGGTGGACCGCATGTCCTTCCCCTGCGGCTGCACCAAGGACGGCTGCAGCAACGGCGCCGGACGGCTGGAGTTCAACCCGGTCCGCGTGCGCACCCACTTCCTGCACACCATCATGAAGCTGGAGCTGGAGAAGAGCCGCGAGGAGCAGTACCAGCAGACGGAGCAGCAGCTTGTAACCAGTGGCAACGGTTACCACGGCAACACCACCTTGATCCAGCAGCAGCAGCAGCAGCAGCATAACCCTCAGTCTCTGAAGATGAACAATCCCATCATGCATCTCCAGAGCACGGGTGACTCCGATTCGCATCTGGACGAGAACGAGGAGGAAGACGAAGACGAGGACGAAGATGACGAGGAGGAGGAGGAGGATGAGGCTTACGACGAGGACGGCAGCAGCGTTTGCAGCGGGCTGTCGGACTGCAGCACGCACAGTCTAGAAACTCTAGACCCGGAGGACGCAGAGGAAGACGATGAGGACGAAGAGGAAGAGGAGGAGGAGGAGGACGAAGAGGATGAGGAAGAGGATGAAGAAGAGGATGAGGAGGAAGACTGGGACTGTTCATTGCACGGACTGAATCCTCCCTCGTACTCCGTCCCCCTCCCCTCTGTTCTGAGTTACACCAACAGCCCCCTCGGCCTCAGCGGCCCGTTCCACAGCGCCCCCTCCCTGCAGCCCTACCAGCTGGACGGCTCGGCGAGCGACACGCCCGCCTTCCTCGCCGAGACCCTGAACGCTGCCGCGCCCATGCTCCCCTCGGTCGAATCCGCGCTGGAGTCCGAAATGGGCGCCGAGCCGCAGAACCGTTTCTCCGAGCTCGGCCCTGGCCTCCGCAAAAACCCAGACTGTGCTGACTTGAAGGCGGAGCGAGAGCCGCCGCCGCCAATGGCGATGTGTGGAGACGTCAGCCACACAGCGGCCTCAGAGAACGCCTGATGAGGACGGAACGACTGACATGGATTGTTGCCGT
Source organism: Alfaro cultratus (assembly GCA_903066825.1). Lineage (NCBI taxonomy): Eukaryota > Metazoa > Chordata > Actinopteri > Cyprinodontiformes > Poeciliidae > Alfaro > Alfaro cultratus. The sequence goes on along the minus strand of CAEFZX010024010.1, from coordinate 3,719 downwards.
TCTTTAGAGAGGAAGTGAAAATATGTTCCACCCACTCCCTTACAGATTTTGTTCAATTTTGACTTTTTTTTTTTTTTTGTCGCACGTACATGATTCAAGACCAAACTAATTAGCATCGAACCTGAGTAAATACAAAATGCAGTTCTCAATGATGACGTCACAGAAAGAAACTGTCCAGTGAGTCACTAATCACTCTTGAACTTCATTGACGAAATTACTCCAAAACACATCGGCACAGGCTGCGTTTCCATGACAAAGGTGCGCAAATCTTTGTCTCCATTTCGCTAAAGTCGAAAAGACACAACTTCACAATTGTGGTGTTTTCATTAAATAACATAAATGATAAACCACGTGTAAATAAGCTTGTTTACGCAGTAAGTCAAGGCAGCGACAACTCCATGAGGTAAATGCATAATTCAGCAATGGCGCCAGCTGCACTGTCTGAAAAAAACTAATCCAAACATCCTCCTCCTACCACTTCCTGTTGTTTTCCTCATCGCTTCTGCCAGTAGTAACATCTGGTTGGTGATCATGTGACTCGTGTGATGAGAAAAAAATGTTTCTGTTGCAGTTTTGCAAAATACATTTATTTCGATATGGCCGAAAAACCACAGCGCTAAAACTGTTTTTCAAAAACAGTTTAGTTTTTTTTTTTTATTGCCGTTTTTTCATGAAATACATTTATTTTTGTATATTCAAATTGCGCAATTTATATTTAATGAAAACGCAGCTAATTTATTCAGGCAGTCACAGAACATCTGGATATTGCAGCAGGGAACTGGAAATATGAACCTTTCATTATAATCTTAGCTCTTGCAACAACAAGAAAAGTGACAATAGAAAGTATTTAAAAATATATTAAAATATGTTTTCTGTGATTAGATCTTAAGGTTATGATTAAATATCAAACATGCCCATTATGAAATAGGCTGCATTTTGTACTTACTCAGGATATCTGATATCAGTATTTCTTGGATAGTCTAAGACAGGGATGTCCAAAGTGTGGGCCCAGGGCCATTTTTGGCCCTTGAAGTGATTTTGTTCGGCCCGTGTCAACATGTCAACAATGGTAAAAATCATTTATGACACAAAAAAATGGGGAAATGGCTGTTTTTCTTTTAATAAGGCAACAGACCTTATTAAAAGGTCTGTTGCCTATATATAAAATATAATATAAGACCTTATTATATTTTGGATCTTTAAAGACATGCAAGTTTTGTAAAAACAAACAAACTAAAAAAAAATCTAACTATATTTTGCATTTTAGATTTAATGAATTTTGACACGCCAGTTTTGGACATCATTGATCTGAGACACGCATGTTTGACAAAATTACAAAAAAAACCAAAAGCGATAAAAACAGTAAAAAGGCAAAGCCTTTTTCACAGCTCAGTACTTATAGAAGTTTGCGGTATTGTTGATAAGTCCACTTTGAGGGACGGTCACTCATTTCAACCCAGAATGCACCAGGAGTTGAGTCAATCTAGGTTGTCCTCAAACCCATTTAAGATTGTGTAATATGACAAACATGGAGAATAAAACAATAACACAGTGGTTAGGTCTGCTACTTTGTATTTGCACTCTATGTTTTATCGTTTGGGCTCCGTTTTCAACGTGTTTGCTGCATGTTTTCCGGTTGTGTCGGCATCTGTGACGAATCGGAACCGGATTTTGAGGTGCTTGTATTGGTTCGGTATTTTCTGTTGTGCTACTGTTGCTGCCAATGTTTCTGCAGTGCTTATCTGTATCGCATGTGTTCAGTTTACTGGAGATGTTCCTCGGTGTGCGCATTCTGTACAACTAAACATCTGTTGCAGGTGAAAAACACACCTCTATTGTAAAGACACACACCAGTCAATGATCCTGTCGAGAACTTTGCAGTGCTTTGCGAAAGTATTCACACAAGTTGAACTTTTTCAGATTTTGTCTCAGAAAATGAATCAAGAGACTTCACATAAATATGAAAAGGGTTCATATTATAAATACTTCTGGAAGGTACTATATCTTGAAACCATCATTAAAGTGTCCTCGTTTTCCAACGGTATCGCGTTAATTTATTTTAACATATGTTCTTCTTTCCTAAAACCTATAAAAACTGACTTTATTCAGCCATGTCCTTTGCTTCCTGAAAGGTGATTTAAAAACAGACTTACCAGGGTGAATTTTAGGGTCATTCTATTTATAAAATTAATTTAAAGTTATTTTGTAGTGAGAATGCTAATAAGGTCGTTAGCACTTCCCTCCTTCATCAGTTTGTACCTTCACACCTGCCAATTCCTTCCCAACTTAGAGAAGATTGGGTTGAAGTGGTCAGGTACCAGATATGTGGATACGGCAACGCGCAGCTATAAAATGGGTGGAGGACTTGGTGAATTAGTGATTTTTTTTCTGGTAGGTGTTTGGCTCATCAGAACTTTGAACAGTGGACCACCTCTCAACCCAACATGGCTCAAATCTATTTAAAGGTGATGAAAACTACAGCGCAAATATGATAATTCAAGTAAGGTTAAAACAGTGCAGAAATTAAATCGCCGTCTATTTCTGAGAATATTCTTCACATGTTTAAATGTATAAAAGCTAAAAGAAATACTTTGTTATCAACTGCTAAACGTAGTTAGCTTTGGGATTAGGAACAACATTTAGCAAATCCCAGTTTGCAACTAGACGACCATTGAACGTGAACTAATTCCAAGTTTATACTTTCAAAAATCAAGACAAAAGGAACACAAGACAGTTTAGGATTAGGCTTATTCCAATGCTCAACATCTTCCTTAGGTTTGTTATCATGCTAGCATCCATCTGTACGACGTAGCTAAGGTGCTAGTCAGGTTTTTGCTGTAAATTAGTTAAGTTACATATGAAGTGTTTGAGCAAGGTGTTTAAGCAAAGTTTATATAACACCAACTTTTACATGTTTACCAACAACAAGGTATAAATGCATACTTTTTAGGCTATCAGCATTTTGGATTTAATAGATGAGGATGAGCTGCTGCTATTCACACATCTACCTGATATTTTCACCATATTGACAGAGGTGTAAGCAACTGTACACATATCAGTTGTGTACAGCTTGTGAGTCAAAGTTGCACAAAGAAGTCATTTAATCGATTTTTGACCTAGTTATTAATTGAAAAACAATAAACACTCAAAGATGCTGCATAAATTATTATTTTTGGACCTAAAGAGGAGCGATCTAGAGTCAATGCACAGCTTCAGCTATTACAACTAAAAACCAGCGATCAGGCCCGAAACCTGGGAGTAGTGATGGACTCTGACCTGAACCTTCAGAGCCACATAAAGACTGTTACAAAGTCGGCCTTCTATCACCTGAAGAACATTTCCAGGATTAAAGGACTAATGTCTCAGCAAGATCTAGAGAAACTCATCCATGCGTTTATCTTCAGTCGCATTGATTATTGCAACAGCGTCTTCACAGGTCTGTCCAACAAATCAATCAAACAGCTGCAGCTGATCCAGATGCTGCTGCTCGAGTTCTCACTAAAACCAGGAAGATAGAACACATGACACCAGTTTGAAAGTCTCTCCACTGGCTCCCTGTAGCTCAAAGAATAGACTTTAAAATATTATTGTTAATTTATAAATCACTGAATGGCTCAGCACCACAATACATTAAAGATCTGTTGTTGTTGTTGAATCAACCTTCCAGATCCCTCAGGTCTTCTGGTTCTGGTCTGCTCTGCATCCCCAGAACCAGAACC
>CAEFZX010024008.1:0-25965 GCA_903066825.1 Alfaro cultratus | reverse complement strand
TCTATCTATCTATCTATCTATCTATCTATCTATCTATCTATCTATCTATCTATCTATCTATCTATCTATCTATCTATAAAAATCTATTTATAGATATCTATATATATATCTACATCTATATGTATATATAGATAGATATATATAGTTATCTCTCTATAAATATATATATCTATATATATAGATATAGATATCTCTCTATATAAATATATAGATATCTATATATAGATATCTATATGTATCTACATATCGATATCAATCTCTCTGTGTATCTACCTCTATATAGAAAGAGATATATAAATGTAGATGTATATAGATATCTATGTAGATACATCTCTCGTATATATCTATGTATATAAATAAATATATAGATATCTGTATATCTACATATCTATATATAACTGTCTCTCTAACATATATACATCTATTTATCTATATAGATCGATCTATAGATAGATAGATCTAGATAGATCTATAAATCTATCTAGATCTATAGATCTTTCTATCTGTCTGTCTATCTATCTGTCTATCTATAGTAGAGTTCAACTTTATCTCATTAAAGGTAAAGTTTACCTTATTACCTTTAATGAGGTAAAGCTTTACCTCATTATTTCAAACTTACCAGCAGGACATTTGTCACTGAGAGCAAAAGGAGGAAGAGGACGGCTGGAGTCATGATGAAGATGAGCTAAAGTCAAAAGACAAACAGTGATTCATCTACAAAGATGTGCCAAGTTACAAACATGCATCAAAAAATAAGAAAACATTTCCAAGAATATGCAAAAAAAGGTTTAAATTAACTATCAATTCAGTGACATCATCATGCTGTGAGGATAAAGAAGCTGAGAAGCTTCCAGACGCTGCAGGAGTTTGATGCAGGATGGAGTTCAGGTTCGTTTCTCCTCCGTTTTTATGCAGCTCACAGGGAGTGGCGTAAAAAGCACAGGCTTGAAAAAAATGTGAAATAAACAAAAACTGAGAAAGTAACATTTTCAAAACAGAGAACTAACATTGAAAGTGAAGTAATAACCTTTCACCAGAAACCAGAACCTTCACCAGAGTTTGGACATTTCACCAGAATCAACAAGATCAATATGATCAGGTTTTTCTACGTGTAATCATCAAAAGATGAATGAAAATAAATGCTACAGTTTGATGTTTTTATTAATATTAAAAAGGAAATAGTCTGAAAAACACAATCTAATAACATAAGGTGAAAAAAATCTAAAGGAAGGAGCTAAAGCTTTTTCATCCTGCAAATTTTCCAAATGTTGCTGTACTGTAAGGAAATCGTTTGGCACCTCAATATGGTTTTTTTCCTAAGGTCACCACTCCAGAAATTTAAACATGTTAGATTATCCTTGAAGTTTGTCCGTTCATGCTAATATGCTTGACTCTGTGCAGCTTTAATGCTGCTTTAAAGCTGCTATTACAGCTTTAATGCTGCACAGAAAACCCACAACTCTTCCCCTTTACTTCCCCTTTAAATGACCTGCAGACGAATACAAGGAAACTGTACAATAAGGTTCTGTTCAGTGGAATATTTCTGAATCAGGACAAAATGAAAACATATAAGCAGTATATTAAAAGCAGATAATTTCTGGAAATAAAAACGGGAATGGGTTTTACAGTTTGCAGCGGGAACAGATAGTTCTGTCTCAGGTAGAACATGAAGGAAGCTAATAGTTTATCAGAGGTTCTACTTTGGTTTAAATCAACAATAATAAAACTCCAGTCTTAAAGCTGTGTGAATTTAAATCATTTTAAATGAATTTATTCTGTGCATGTATCAGCTCTTACATTTAAACCTGCAACATGAATGAATGTTTAAATTGTTTGTGTTTGTTATGGACATGAGCAAAGTCAGTGTGTAAACTTACAACATTTCTACTCTTCCTGAGTATTTGTGAAGCAGTTCTTTGTTTTATTTTTAGCATACCAAATAATTTTGTTTCTTCATGTATTTCCTTCTGTGCAGCTTCTTAAGAACTGTCACCATCAAACAGGAAGCTGCAAATGAATAAAGAACTAAAAAAATAGCTAAGCCTCCAACAGTTCAATTAATTTTATCTATATACACCAACAACTCATAGCTAGTGTCAACTTGAGGCATTATATATATATATATATATATATATATATCATTTAAAAAGCTCACTGGTAACTGCTGAGCATATTGTCTATATATTTAAATACATTCAGCCAAGAACAATTGTCCAAAAAAAACATTTCTGTAGGTTTTCCGTAGAGAGAAGAATTACAGAATAGAAAACCTCTGCACAAATATTCCACCAAAATGAATAAAATCTGAAGCCAAACAGGAGGAAGTGCTTCGTTTTGAGGAGAAAAATGTCCTGTAAAGAATCACATTGATTAAAAGATAGACATTTCTATTTGTTGGACAGTCCTTCTACCTCCAAGCACCCTGGGCATCACAACGGCATCAGTAACATTCAGGTCATGCTGAAATAATGTTTGGCTTGAAATGAGGCAATTCATGCAGGAGCTAAATCCACTTTCTGTTTGGTGGTGATGAAAACAACATGGCCGACTTGTACGGTTCAGATTTTTAACTTCTTGGCAGAAATGATGCATTCTGCTATTACTGCACAAAACAAACATGTTCTGAACTTTACAATGTCGTTATGGCCCATTTTCTTTGTTTTAGAAAAAAATACTTGTATTTGTCTGACATTAAAATGTGACTTTGAGTTGTGAATAGTGCATAGAGACAAATAACCTGGAAAGTATAGAAGTCTGGACTGTAAACACAGAGAACCTTTTTTGCTGCTGCTAGAATAGTTTGAAAATCATTGAACTTTAAAAAGTCATGTTCAGGGTAAAGGTGAAGTCACATATATTTCAAGACCTGAACATCCGGGCAAGATTCTTGCAACAGCACCATTGTCTTACTGAGGTTTTACATGTTGTGGGTTTTAACTCAGCCTATCAGAAATAAAGACAGACTGGTTGGCCTTAAATGGTCTGTGTTTGGTTTGAGTGAACGTCTTTTTAGCAGCAGAGCATCAGCTGCACAGTTTCAGACTCTGTTCTTTTAAACTCCCGCACTGCAGCAGCTCTTCCATCACTGCTGAAGTTTTGGCTTTCAGAGTCACCGTCATGACTCCAGCTCTGCTCTTCATCCTCATCTTCGCAGAGGCAGATGTCACTTTGGTGAGTTTAATTCTGCAAAGTTTAAAATTTGATGCAACCAAAAACAATTAGGAACTTTTAATCTGTTTCATTTTTTAAAAGAAAGAGTGATCTGATAATGTTTCGTTTCTATTTGTGTTGCAGAGTGCACCAGTTGACGATAATGAAAATGGTGAGTGGAGTAAAATCCACAGACATTTGATGCATTGATCTTTAAATCTGTAATCTTTTTTTTTACTTGTTTCTATCCAGATGAGTCAGTGGGTGATTCTGAAATCGTTCCAAGACCCAAAGCTGACCTGAGTAAGACAATTTTTCAAAACAGAAAGTCAAAATAGTCACGATAAAAGGAACCCGATTGCAGGTGCAAACACTTGCGTAGTCAAATTTGTAAATTTGTGATTTAGTTTTATTTAATAGTACATGTTGCAGCTAAAAAGACACATTTTTCCCAACAAGCAGACACATTGCAGACCAGTCACACTTCCCCATAATGCATGTTGCATTTCCTTTTTGCTGTGTTGCAGAAACAGCTGTGCTGCAGGGTGACATCGCAGTGCCCAACACTTTGAGCAGGAATGCAGATGAATGCACCGACAGAGGCTGCAAGTGGCCAAAATCAGGATGCTACGTTTACGTGCCGTACTACATCTCTGAAACTTTCTGTAAGAATCTTTGGTTTTACCTTCGACTCAGGAAAACTGATATATTATTAGCTCTCTTTGTTATCGTGTAAGTTTACACAAAGTTCCATGTTTCCACGGGTCTGTAGCTCAGGAAGAGCATGACGTCATCATCAGAGGACTGCAGGGCTTCAACCAATCCACCTGCATCCGCCTCGTCCCGTGGAAACCTGAGGATCGTGATTACATCTACATCGAGTCTAAGGATGGGTAGGAACACACACGCACACACACACACGCACACACACTTAATGATAGAAACTACAGGACCAATTCTGCATCACACACTATAAAGTAAAATAAACTACATTTTTTATTTTTTTAAGATTTTTTTTTATCACTAATTAAAACTTTAATGTAAAACTTCATGTATTTAAGACATGATTTGTCTTAGATTCGGGTAGCAACTGGTTACAATTACTTGGGTAACTTTATTTTAAAAATGTACTTTTAGAGGGACTTTTACCACAATGAACTTTTTACGTGTGTGATTTGATTGTGATGTATGGCCTTCTCGGTTCTGCTCTGACAGCACTAAACTTCGTGCCACTGCAAATATTTAGTTTTCTTCCATTTTAGGTGCTGGTCCTATGTGGGCCGTCAGGATGGGGGACAGTACTTGTCCCTGCAGAAATCAGGCTGCGTGCACAATGAAGTTGTGCAGCATGAAATTCTTCATGCTCTTGGCTTCAACCATGAGCAGGTCCGGTCCGACCGAGACAGCTACGTCAGGATCCTCTTTGACAACATTGAACCCAGTTAGTTCACAAAGAAAAGCTGCAAATTGACTCACATGTCTGTAGAAATGATACGTAAAGTTTTACCTCTGCTCTGAATTCTGGGATAGATTTTAAATTTGCTTTCGAAAAGAAGCAGACGAACAACTTGGGGACTCCTTATGACTTCACCTCTGTCATGGAGTACAGGAAGTGAGTTTTTATGACAATGCATTTATTACTTTATGTGAATATAAATTAACTTCTTTTCTCCTGCTGTGTGTAGTTGTTATGCCACATTTTTCATACTTTAGAGAAATTTGCATAAATGTGAAGCAGTAAACTAGTTTGATAATTGTCAGTAATAACCGAATGCCTTATTTTTAGTGATGCCTTTTCCAAAAATGGAAAACCAACCATCGTTGCCAGGTGTGATCCAAACCTTAAATTTGGAAATTCAAAGAAAATGAGTGCCAATGACATCATCCGCATCAACAAACTTTATGAATGCAGTGAGTAAAACATAATGCATAAATGAATCTGTTGACATTCAAACATGTTAATGTCACCTGGTTCTGTTTCCTCCCTCAGCAGGACTTCCTGGGTTGAAGAGGTCAGCCTCCAGGCCTAAACGTCCTAAAAATCAACAACTTCCCTTCTAGACATGAACGACATGCAATCAGAGAAATAAATCACATTTACCCTGGTTATTAATATACAGCTGACTCATAAAAGTAGCAGTTATATATTAGACGTTTCCCTTGTTTCTTTGGTCCTCCTCATGCAGGAAGCAGGTCAGGTTTGTTGGGTCATTTTTGCAGCTTAAATGATCTGAAACAATCTCATTCTTCCTTTATGTTTCATATCTGATTCAGAAAATCTGACTCATTGTCATTTTTAATTTGTGGGATAAATAATTAGTCCTCCCTGTTCATAATTTAATGCAGCATTTAGGAAAAACAGAAACAAATATTTGGCTCTAAAACACACCTCTCTTGAAAGTAATTATTTGATGCCTTTCTATGTAATTAATTTTAAAAATGCCAAATGATTTATGTCACAAAAAAGAAAATGTACTGAAAGAAAAAAGTTCTCTTTATTCCTATGATAAAAATATGAACAAGTAAAGAGTTAAATTTAACTAATGTGTTAGATGATGAAAGAAAACTAAGTATCGCTTTAATGGCTTTTAATGCATTTTCCACTTTCACATTTCCTTTATATCATTTGTTCTGTACAAATTGCTATTAAAGCCAAAGCATATGCATCGTTTCTGTGGTTTTGACTGTTTATTTAAAGCGTCATACTGGCTAGACTTGAACCTGCTGTCGGTTCCAACATGTTGCTTAAGAAATGCATTGAGTTTTTAAACCTGCTCAATCTGTGGAGGAAGATCCAGTCATGTTTTACCACTGATGTCTTTTGTTTTTGTTCTACATTATTAAAATCTTGAAAATACCACTTTAATATTGACACTTTTTATAGATGTTTATAGTCATTTTAATCAATCATATATTTTAAAAAAGCACTTAAAGAGCTTTAGAGTTGTGATGCAAAATGTTATTATTCCTTTGTAAACGATAGCAAAGACATTCAACATTTATGCTAGCTTTACCATTCAAAACAGAAAAAACACAGCAGTTTTTATTTATTAATTTGGCAGTTATTTATTCAACCTTTAACTCTAACTAATACATTCCTGTTGAACTACAGTATGCTGTACCGTCTTTCTCCAGCAGGGGGAGCTCGCATATGAATCTCTATTGAAACCATTATTTAAAAAGCCTCCCATAGTTTTTCTTTATAAATATGTGAATGTTAAAATACAGACTTTTAAAAATATTTTCTTCTTAAACTTGGCAGAAGTGTTGCTCCATATTTGGTGCTTTGAGACGCTGTGTTTCAGTAACGATGCTGCTGTCAGGAGGAATCTGGGTTAAAAGGAAACATCATGTTCATAAAGAAACAAGAACAACAAATAAGGAGAAAGCACACTGGGTTCTTCTTTTTACTTACTGCATTTGTAAAGCCTGTTGACTCGACGGATGTCATTGGTGCTCATTTGACGGGCGTTTCCAAACCTCTGGTTAGGATTGGATTTTGCTTCAATGGTTGGCCGTCCGTTACTGGAGAAGTCGTATCTTACAGAAAACAGGAGCAGATGCAAAGTGAGACCATGAAAAAACAACTAAATGGCGATGATTCAACAAAATGAGCAAACTAAAATAAACACAAGAAAAACTCTGAATCAGGGAGACAACTACATTAAAAAAAGAAATAAAACTGAGTTAAAAGTCAATGTAAAAAAGACGGTTAACGGTTTTAAAAGAATAATATATTCAAATGAAATTGTTGTCAAATACAGAGATAAAGGCATGAGTAAGTTTTTAATTTCCTTTAATGCAAATAAGATTTAGTCCTTTTAAGCAAACAAAACAAAAACCTGATAGTTGTACTCATTTGGTTTTACATTTTAATCAAAAAATGTAAAACAGCTGAAGCATTGAATCATTTTGGGGTTTTGGTAACGAAATGGTGAGATGGAAAACAGACAGACTGATTTGTGTTTCTGTCCTGGAGCTAAAATGCAAACTTTTCAATTTACTGATTTTAGATCAAATTCTGTATATTTATGATAAACCTGAAAACCTTTTCTAGAGAAACCTAATCTAACTTAAAAGAAGAAATCTTGAAAATGGAAATATCTTGTTCATGAAGATATTTGTTTTTAAATAGAGATTTAACAGACAGGAATGTAATTTCAATCAGCAATACTCACTTGCCGTAATGCATGACCGAGGTAAAGTCGTAGGGAGTTACTTAGTTGTTCGTCTGAACTTTTCTGAAATTGCCCCTCTGTCCTGTTCACGAATCAGGAGACAATTTTGAAAGTTACAGAATTTAAAAGTGTTATTACTCTAGACTTTTTAATAAACTGTTAAAACTTTAACTGCTGACTTTGCTGAATGTTGAAGAGAATCCGGACGTATTTGTCTCTGTCGGAGCGGACCTGCTCATGGTGGAAACCCAGAGCGTGAAGAATCTCATGCTGCACAGTGGAGTGTTGCAAACATCCTCTTCTGTCCAGGGAGATGAACTGTCCTCCTGTCTGACGCCCGATGTTGGACCAACACCTGCACAAACACACTGCTACTTTTATATTCCATTATTCATCTGTCTACATGTAAAACTTTAGATTTTTACATTTAGACAGGCAAAGAGAGGTTTAACATTACAACTGAGGGCAACAAAAACAATAAATATTAAAAGTGCAAAGTTCTCAATTTGAACATTTAAATTTGCACCTTTATGTCATTAGTGTTATTTGGTTTGTGAACGAGACACAAGCTGCATTTCCTCTCAAATATCTGAAAGTTTTTTGTATAATAAGATACACAAATAAATTCACATGTGAATAAACTTGTTCATGTGATAAGTCATTAAAATCATGCTGCGACGTCATCCTCCAACTACTTCCTGTTGTCTTCTTCGTGGTTTCCTCCAGTAGTAACGTCCCCTTGTTGATCACGTGACTCATGTGTTGCAGTAAAAGTGTTTCCAGTGTTTGTGAAATACAAAATTGCCGTGTTTCCATTCAGCAAATGTATTTTGGTAATTTCAGTTTGCATCATTTTCTGGTTAATGCAGAGCATAGCGGAAACAAAGGATGGAGTTTAAGTGAATTTGTTTCCTACCCTCCGTTGCGTTGAGAAAACTGGATGTAATCTCGATGACCAGAACCTTTTGGGACGAATCGGATGCATGTGGCCTGGTTGAAGCTCTGCATGCCTCTGATGATGAGGCTCTTCTCCTTCTGGGCTGCAGATAACAGAAAAATGACGTCCATTAACACTTTGTTCCTGTAAATAACTTAATAATAACAGGTCTGATCACATGTAGTTTGTAAATGAAAGCTAAAACTGCTTACAAAACTCCGAGGAGATTTGGTAAGGCACGTAGACTTAGCGGCCAGATTTGGGCCACTTGCAGCCTCTGGCTGTACACGGGTCTGCATTCCTGAAAAAGGTCTTTGTCTCCATGGAGAACGAGGTTTTCTACAACAAAAATACAAAGAACAGATTAACATAAATTTACAACTGAAATTTTGAAGTAAAATTAAACACTGGAATAAAAAACATCTGTAAAATGGAAATCAAAGACAAAGAAACAAATCCAGCAAGATCAGCTTTGGTTGTTCAACTATGTTCACCGAGAAAGAAATTGATTTGTTTCCATTAAATAAGAAATAAGATGGTAAAAAACATCGTCATGATTGCTGGGTGTTTTGGTTTTGGCTTGTGGATTTTATTATGGGTTATTTATGGTTCATAGTTTTTGCACTGTTTGTTCTTTCAGGTCTGTTTTTATAAGTTGTTCTGGTTTTTGTTGTTAGTTTATTCTAAATTAAGTCTTTTCACTTTCTGTCAGTTTTTTTTACTCCCTGCTCATCAGGTTTTTTCTTTAGCTGTGATTATTAGTTTTTCCTTTTGGGTTATTGCTGACATGTTCTTCAGTCAGTAGCTGCATTTCTGTTGACCAGATAACAGCAATTTGATCACTTGAAAATAAATTGGCTTCATGTCAACACGGCAATTTTGAAAGATTTAAAAATTTTGATATTTCAGAGCTATTGGTGCAAAGACACTAAACAGACAAATGAAGCCAAACTAAACATGTAATTTAGTGCAGTAAAATCAACACCATTATAAGGACTTTAAGCATTTTTATGTAATATGAAGTGTTTTCTTTGCCGTTATCAGACGTCTAAAAGCAGAAATGGAGCCTTTGCTCTAAACAAAAACAAAACAAAATGACTTCAGTGTTTTTAAGTGACAGAAATGTTCAGAAGTAAATTTATCAGAGCTGGACGTTTTATTCGCTTTCTCTCCACTCACTCTTTAAATGTTTATCTGAATTATCTCTGATTCATTTTGTGTAATTTGAAGTTTGATTTATAATCTGTGCCTTACCTAAGTCGACTTTGGGCCTTGAGACGTCGTCTGTGAACTCATCTGAAGGTGAAATCAGAAGATCTTTAGGTTTGAAATATTTACGTTTTACCTGAGTAAAGCTTCGTTTTCAACTCACCGGTTTGATTTTTCATTTCAGCTGGAGCATTCTGCAACACACACAGATTTACACATGTTAATAAACCTTTGGTTGACTAATCTGCTTTAATGTTTTCTTTCCGGTTCTATAATAAGGAACATATTTTTTAAAGAAAGTATGTTTGTCAATATTTGCTTCACATTGGTTTCTGTCCACTGAGGAAATTAAACCAGAAACTTACCAGACAGAAATCCATCACTGAGAGGAAGAAGAAGAAAATAAAAGCTGGAGTCATGATGATGGTCCTCACAAGTTTTATGTTGAAGTAAAGAAACAAAAGAGCTGCTTGTCTGAAGAACCAAGAGTCAGAAATGATCTGATCTTCATCTCGTCTCAGTTTATAAACTCATCTGAAAATGTCTTGAGGTCCTTTTAAGGTCAATCATAAATCCAAAACGTTGTCTGATAGGAAGAGCAAAAATAGGAAGTAAACTAGACTAGTAATGCTGTTATTGACACATGAAGGAGATGATGGCAGCATAAGTGACTCAGTGATTCATCTAATGCAGTCACATGTTTCCTAACCTTACACTATCGTCTTTGCACGGTTTGTAAATACACTCCCACTAACAAGCTGCACTGATTCTTGGAGTTTTGTTTTATCTGCCGTCTCATTTCCTTGCGTGTCTGAAACTGTCTGATTCTCTCTTTTTTTAGACAAACTGGACAGTTCCAGAGAAAATGAAACACATGCAGCACATGATGATTTGTTTTGGTCATATAAGCCTAAAGCAACATTTCCACCCCCACAAAAAGCCTTCCTGTCAGTTTTGACGACAGATAATGAGGCTACAAATTCAGCAAAGCCGCTGAAGGCCGACTGCAGACGTCGCCTTTCCGTTATTACTTTCATATATAAATTATTGAGGAAGAACAAACAGAGATTATCTCAACTGGTTTTAGACACAGTTATGAGAATTAGTACATATACAGAAAAAATTAAGAGACCTCTTGAAATGATCATTTTCTTTGATTTTACTTTTTATAGGTATTTGAGTAAAATGAACATTTTTCTTTTATTCTACGAACTACTGACAACAAAATTTCAAACAAAAATGTATTATTTATTTGCAGAAAATGAGAAATGGTCGAATTAACCAAAATGATAGAGTGGTTTCAGACCTCAAATAATGCAAAGAAAACAAGTTAATATTCATTTAGAAACAACAATACTAATGTTTCACCTCAGGAAGAGTTCAGAAATCAACATTTGGAGGAATAATCAGGAGGTTTTAATGGGGTTCAGTGCAGTAGGCTCTTCATTTTTCCAGCTGTTGTCTCTCCTTTATGGCTCCTGGTAATAATCAGCAGCAAGTTTGACATTTTGTCCTCAAAATTGATGTTAGAAGCAGGAAAAATGAACAAGCATAAGGCTTTGAGGAAATTGGACACAAACCAGATGACTGAGTCAGATAATCTCCAAACCTGCAGCTTTCATTCTGTCAGTGGTCCAATAAATGAACAGGGGAAGAAGACGGCAGGTTTGTCCTGAAATGTCCCTCCAGTTTCAGGGCAACGCTGTCAGACTCACCACTGCTTTTCTCTGCTGGTTTTCTACATTAAATGGATCCTTTTCTAGAAGATAAAGGAGTAAATTGCTGCCAAAAAACTCAGAAATTCAGAAAATGATCGCAGACATTTTCTAGAAAAAAAAACTAGGACTAGTTTGAAAATGTGGTAGACAAAAGTTATTTTTCAGATTAATCTCAGAGATTTTCTACAAAAGGCTTGGAATTTTTTGAAAAACTTAAATTTTACAAGAAACTCATTTTTTATTTTAGATTAATCTAAAAATAATCTACAAGTGAGTTTAAAAAGTTTAACATTTGTTAGAAGAAACTCAGAAATTTTGTGAATACTCTGAGAAATGTTCTGTAAAAAGCACTTGGAAATGTCTGAGTTTGGTGGAAATTTCTTTCTTTCTTTTTTCTATCTGCACTGCTCCTAATTTGCTGTCCTCTCCTGTCTGCCTCCGCCGCCCTCGGCTTGTTTGGGCATCATGTGTTTATTAGTCAGAACCAGAAAGTCCCTCTGGACCTTGATGTGGTTTCCTAGTTTGACTGAGAGAGTCTGAAGTATTGACACTGATTTCCTGATCAGTATTTCAGTCATTTGGTTCTGGTGTTCCATGTGAACTTGGCTGTTATGTGTTGGACTGGTCCGTTTTTGCACATGTATTTAGCAGAAGCTAATGCTAATGTGGTAAATTCAATTGGCATATTCTGTAATGCCCTTATTTACTGAATTTGTGTTTATGTCTTGTTCTCCATTGTCTGTGTTTTTATGTTATTCTTGTATTTTTCTTGTTTGAAAAGGTTTTTGGGGATTTAAAAAAATGCTGCATAAACCGTCTTCACCCACTTCAGAATAAGAGCGTGAATATAAACGTCTACTTTGTTAGTTCTTAACAGTCAATATTCAAAACTTCAGCACAGATGTTGAACTTTATTCAACTGACAGCTTAAAAAACAACCAGCAAAAATGGATTCATTTTATTTCTCTCTAAAAGCGTTTAATTCTGCAATGAAGATAAAAACACATACAGTTATAATCAAAACCAGGATTTCATTCCAGCCTCTCTGCAAAGCAAAAAGCAAATTCAAATCAAAGCTGTTGCTGAATCTGGGTGAGAAACCTCCCATCAACAGGAGATGCAATGCAACCTTTGACCAGCAGGTGGCTCCAGGTGATCTTTTTAGAAATTCAGCCAGGTATTTTTTTTATTTTTATTTAACAGATTAGAAAATATTCTTGCAGCAGAAAGGTTCTTGGCTGTTGTTGAGCTGATCTCTTCAAGACATTTTATTCTGAGAAAGAAAGTAGAGACATTTAGAGACAATAAAACAGTTTCAGAGATTTTTAAGACTTTTAAACTCTATTTTTAGCACTCACTGCATTTGTAAAGCGTGTTGACGCGGGCGATGTCGTAGATACTCATCTTAGTGGCTCGCCCCCAGTCATAGTTAGGATCAGACTTGGCAACGATGGTAGGCAACTTATTTTTGGAGAATGCATATCTTAAAGGAGACACAAATATATCCTTAGAATTAAGGATGAGTGATTCTTGAAGATGATTATGCTGTTTATGTCAGTATGGCGCTCCAGTTAGGCCTTCCTCTTACAAAAGTTTAAAAAGCTGTCCAATCAGAAAAACAAAAAAATGGTGCCAGGCTAAATCTCCCAGCTTTTGTTTGAGTTTGAATGAATCACATCGTAGAGAAGTTTCCTGGAACTCACTTTCCGTACTGCATGACGGACTTGAAGTCGTAGGGAGTTCCCAAGTTGTTGGTCACTTGTTTTTGGAAATTGTTCTCCTTTCCTGTGCAACAGTCAAGAAAAGACAAAGTATTTATCTGTTGTTTTCAAACAGTTAATCTGAAATACTTTCCATGTGTTGTAGTTTGAAAACTGCAGTAAAAAGACTTGAACAGGAAAGTCGGCCTGACTCAACGTTTTTAAAGATTTCCTAAAACTAAAGAATGTTCTATTTTTATCTGAGAGAAGTACAGAATTATGAAACTTCAAATTATTTAACTTCAAACTTACCTTTCTTAATGTTTTCAAAGAGAATCTTAACATATTTGTCTCTGTCGGAGCGGACCTGCTCATGGTGGAAACCCAGAGCGTGAAGAATCTCATGCTGAACTGTGCGGTGGGACAAACATCCAGGTGTCTCCAGGGAGATGAACTGTCCGCCATTCTGGCGTCCGATGTAGGACCAACACCTGACATCATTCCCATGGAGGCCAGAAAACAAAACAAAAACACACCATGTTAATGCGTTTCTGTTTTACTCCACTTACTTTAGAGGATTATTCTAAATGTTTTCCTGCAAAATAAAGAGCCTGAATTTTGAACCTCAGACCTCCATAACATAATATTTATGATTTTCTTCTTTTAATGCTGGTTATGTCAGTGAAACCACATTGTCTACATTTAGACACATTCTTATTTTAAACAATAAAAAGGTAAGAGAAACAGTAACATGCAAAACAAGGCGAGGCTGTAAGTGGCTGTTTTGTCTTAGATACATAAAGACTCAACCATGTGATTCTTTGGCTCATTCTGCCGTTTCTAAGGTCTGTTTGTTTTGATTGTTTAGAGGTTTGGTGTGATTTATGCTTAAGGAATAGTCATAATGGCTATTGTTAGACAAAATGTCTGAGTTAGGCATAAATGCAGTTACTAAAATCAGTAGAAGTCATCGGTTTCCATATAAGTACAAGGATTGTGTGTGTGTGTGTGTGTGTGTGTGTGAGAACAGTGTGTTCCTACCCCTCCTTTGATTCGAAGTTGATGAAGTCCCGATCGTTGTTGCTGTACGGGTCGAAGCGAATGCAGGTGGACAACTCAAAGCTCTCGAGTCCTCCAAGAATGACGTTGCGTTCTTCTTGAGCTGCAGAAAATTAACATTTATTTAAATCTTTTCATTTCATTCTCGACTGATGAAAAACTAATAATTTTCAAAGCAGCTAAAATGTTTCCACATCCAGTTTTGAAGGTTTAAAGCATCTTTGAGGAGAAATCAGAGAAAGTGGCAGTGATTAAATTATCTTCTGCAGGTCATGAGTGGATTTTCTGTTAAACAGCCATCAAAAGGCCAATAAACACAATAACAGAAGATTCTTACTCTTCTAATTGTATTAAGAACAGAAACAGATTATTAGAGCCACACTAAGGCAATAAAAAAATAAATGAAATTATGAAAATAAGTAATATATTTATTTTTCATTATATCACAAGAATATTCTGAGTTTATTATGAGAATAAAGTCAGAATCGTACAACTTTATTCTCACATTATTACAACAATTCTTGTTTCAGTTTGACTTTATTCTTGTAATTTCATGATTTTGTTTATAATTGCATTTATTTTATTTTTTCTTAGTATGGCCCCAGCTCTCCAGGTACAACATGCTGTACAAAAAATGATTGAAAACATTTTTTGCTTAAATGTACATGTCTTTTAAAAGAAGTGGGAACAATTGTTGCTTTTCCATTTTGAATTAATAAATTAGATCATGCATCTTTTCTTTCTTAAACGTTTGTGCTAATTCTGTAGTACCATAAACATATGGATTGTTTTATTTTATACAGTTATGATATAAATATATGTATTAGCATGTCTGCTAATAGCGACAGAAGTGCTTACTGTAGTTAGCAGAGATGTAGTAGGGCACACGGACGTAGGATCCACGCTTGGGCCACTTGCAGCCTCTCAGGGAACAGCAGTCTGCATTCCTGCCGGTGGCTTTAGGAACCGCGACGTCGCCTTGCAGTATGAATGTTTCTGGAACTAATGAAGTTTAATTCAGTTTAATGATACAATGCCAAATCACAACACGCCACCTCCAGTCACCTCACACAAAAAGATATTTCAATTCAATCATGCATCCATTCCTGTTCCAGCTTCTATCTAAGGAAACCCTCAGATTGTGTTGAGGCGTTGGCTTTACAGCAGTCGATCCTACTGAGCATTAATGTAGAACAGTGGAGAGGAAAAACCCCCCTTTAACAGGAAGAAACCACCAGCAGAACCACAACCATCTTGCACCACTGAAGCCACTGCTTGAGGAAACAAAAACTGATGCAAAAACAGTTTATCTTAAAGAAAAGTAAGAAGCAAGAGAAGGAGAACGTCTTGTTGTTGGCAGCATTATGTCAGCCAATGAAATTTTACTCTTCATTTACTGCGAGAAAATGGTCCATAGAAACAGTTAAGTCTTGGTGTATTTTTCTTATTACAGAATTTATAATTTAAATAATTAGTCTTACGAAATTGAGCATTGGGTCTTGGGATGACTTTGAGGATGTTGTCAGAATTATCTGGAAACAGAAAACAAAGAGTTTAGGTTTGAAATGTCCCTCAGTGAAATACAGACCTGGAGAATCCATGAACTGAACTCAAGTAAGAGTAAAATTACTTCAACAAACTATTCAAATAAAAGTCAAAAGTATCCATCCATTACTCCAGTAAGAGAAAAAGGATTTGTTAAAAACTCTACTCAAATACTGAGGAACTGATCAAATTATCAATCATATAATATTTAAAAAAGATTCAAAGTTAAGTGGAAACTTTGGTATTTTAAGAACCAAAATGACAATAATTCTTATAGTAACAAAATTAACACTACAAAATTTTCCAAATCAGTTTTTTTCCACAAAAGGTTTTTGAAACTTTAACAAAACCTGCCAGTGTGTCTGAGTCTGGTGAATTTTTGGTTAAAACATTTTTGTTTTTCATTCAGTGGGAAGAAAATCCAGAAATTTTACTCAAGTAAGAACAAAAATACTACAAAATAAAATTTTACTAAAAGTAAAAAGCAAAGTGGAGTAAAAATATTCCTCAAAGTACGTTGTTTTTTTTTTTTGTTTTTTTTTTTTTTTTAAGTTGCTCAAGTAAACGTAACTAGTTACTTTGACCCAACTCTGGTCAAAGATTATAATATGTAATAATATCTGATTTGCTTCAACTCACCGACTGGATCCTCATTTTTAGCTGGTGCGTTCTGCAGCACAGACACACAAAGTCACACAATGTTTCATTTCTCTTCATTTATATTCCTTAGCTCATTTTTAATCCAAAACACACAATTATTATTAAACTAATGCTATTTTCCTTGTTTTATCACATCTCATTCTCTCGCAGTGAGAGCAAAACAAAGGAATACACATTTTTTCCTTTAATTTTTGTTTCTTTCACTTATTTCTTTCTCATTTTTTTACACTTTTAAGAAATTTTAACATGATGTCAGAAATCAGAGAGTAAAACCCACCAGAGAAATGTCGGCCATCAAAAGAAAGAGCAGGCAGAAAACACTTGGAGTCATTGTGGAGTTTCTCTGGAACTCAATACCTGAGCAAACAAAAGTAAAACAGTTAAATGATGTTTTTCTTTGCCTGCGATGTGCAGATCCCCAGTGTGGAACATTACCTGATGACAGATGAAGTCAGAGAGGAGTTCACCTGGAGACGCTCCCTGAAACTGACGCTCTGCTCTTTATAACCAGTCCAACCGCTGGAAGTGACCACAGCTTTATTTTCCTTGCAAGAGGAAAAAACAACCACTCATAATTTCAGTGACAGGAAATGTCACACATGGCTAAAAGTCGATTCTCACGCTATAGGTAATGTCAGAAGTTATGGAAACTATCAGATTTGCAGAATAGGTGCTGGAAATGCTTGTGCAATGCTGCTGTAACATGCAGGTTAATAAACAAAATCCTTATGTGAAAATGACCAATACTGATATTGAAATGTATGCAATAATGGGTAAATGTTCCAACATCAGCTTTAGAACAAAGCCTGGTGGCAGACAGTTAAGTGTGTCAGTTTATGGTTAGAACTTTCTGATTCACCTAAAACCACAAAGGTGATTTCAAAACATCGCCTGATCTTCACTGGAAGTTTATTCATTCACTGAGACTTAAATGGAAATTTAATCAGAAATTTGAGGTTAATTTGAGGGTAGTATAAAAATTAAAAACTATAAACCAATTTTCCTCCGTCTTCAGTTCCTGTGTTGGTCCATCAGATAATAGCTAATAAAAAACAATGTTTGTTTGCTACCTGCCAAGGGTTTGTCAATATTTTATTTTAATTTTAGACACAAACTAAAGCAACATGGCTCTATGCGGAAAAGTATTTAGCTATCGACTAGTTAGCATTTATAATAACTGGATAATCAATATTGACCCAATCTTTTCTCTTCTTTAAAATCTTTTAACTGAAACGTATTACAAGGTTTTTGAGCATCAACGTTCTGTTTAAGGATATGCCACAACAAAACTTAGTTTAAATCTGGACTTTGACTAGGCCATTCTTTGTTCTTCACACAACATACGTATTTTGAACCAATTCAATGTGCTGATCACTGTTTTGGCTCAAACGCAGAACGTCACTCTGCAGCCGAGCATCAGCATGGAGAGCAGCAACCACATTCAGGAAACCGTAACAGTCCAAAGGACAACCTGCAGAAAGCAAGTACAGAGAAACTAAAGCAACAACACAGTGAAAATATGTATAGATACATATTTATATATATACATATATATTGATACAGTGAAAATATAGAGCCAGTGAGAATCATATGATAGAGTTGCTTTTGATTTTTTTGACCAACATGTCAGATGCATATTTGGTTGGTTGCTTGTTTCGTAACTGGTGACTGATGAGGTAAAGCACTTTGAACTGCCTGAAATGTTCTATACAATAAACTTGAATTGACTCGACTTTTAAAAAAGTGTTTTGTGAAAATATGAAGGATTTCCACTGAATTCAGTTAAAAATAAAGCCAATGAGCTTTATGGGCCATTTATTCACTTACAGCATGAAATCTGTGTGATTGCTAAGGGCTGCAGACAGATGCTCTCAGAAGCCAGTTTTTTGTCTGGCTCATCTGGTTGGTAGCATATATTTTAGATGTTTTCAGCTTTTGTCCCTTTTACCAACAAAGCTGTAAACTTTTGTCTTGTGGACCTTTATAATGGAGTCGTCTGTGAACTCTGACCTTTAGTGAACTGAGGGAGAGAAACAGAGGCTAGCTTGATTTTTGTGACACTACAAGCCGGATTTTTATGGAAAAGTAAACACAATTGTCAAGCAGACTGTCCTTGTCCAAGTATTCAATGATAACCATTTAAATATGGATTATGGAATAACCACAGTGCTTGTACTTTTGGAACTCAGTGCATATTAATGAAATGCAGACAGCTTCAATCAAAATGATAATTCATTCTTTGACATAGAGGCTCCATGTAAAGTAAAGAGCAATAAGCAAATTCAAATCGAAGTTGCATGAAGTTGACTGAGGAATCTCCCGACAACAGGCGATGCAATGCAACCTCTGACCAGCAGGTGGCTCCAGATGATCTTTTAAAAATGAGGCCAAAGATTTTAGCAGTTTAACGTTTTATGAGCTGATTATATTCTTGCAGCAGATCAATTCTTGGCTGTTGTTGAGCTGATTTCTTCATGTTATATTAGTCTGTGATAAATAAAAAATAAAAATAGAGACATTTAGAGACATTTTGAGGGTACTGTAGCAGTTTCAGAGATTTTTAAGACTCACTGCGTTGGTAAAGCCTGTTGACGCGGGCGATGTTGTTGGCGCTCATCTTAGTGGCTCGCCCCCAGTCATAGATAGGATTGGACCGGGCCACAATGGTAGGCAGCCCATTTTTGGAGAATGCATATCTTAAAGAAGACATAAATATATCCTTAACATTTTGATTAATTCATCAAGATGTTTAAATGTTCATTTGACCGTCGAACTCCAGTTGAGTTTCCCTTTCTGCACTTCAATCAGAAATACTAAACAACCAGGGCAGATTAAATCTCCCTGCATTTTCATAAGTTTGAATGAATCACATCGTGGGAGATGTGATTCATTCAAGGTGTGCAACTCACTTTCCATAATGCATGACGGACTTGAAGCTGTAGGGAGTTCCCAAGTTGTTGGTCTTTACTTTAATGAACTGCTTATCTTTTCCTGTGCAGCAGTCAAGAAAAGACAAAGTATTTATCTGTTGCTTTCAAACAGTTAATCTGAAATACTTTCTACACCTACAAATGTTGTAGTTTGAAAACTGCAGTAAAAAGACTTGAACAGGAAAGTCGGCCTGACTCAATGAAGTGAACTATTTAAATCCAGCAATCAGAGCTGATACCTGGGTGTCAATAAGAACTGGCAACCTGCTCTGTGTCTGCATCGCCTCTTAAACGGCAAAACTCTACATTTATATATATGTGGTAACATAAAACTAAATGTTGCTCCTTCCTTAGACACCACCCTGGTAAAATCTTTCAACATTTAAACAAACTAAACGTCTTTATGTGAAGGATGTCATTTCTATCTTAAGGTAAACACTTACTAATCAAATGTAGCAATTTGATTTAAAAAAAATCTTCCCCTTTGATTTTCATTTGAGTAAATGCTCCTGTTATCAAACTGCAATTGTTGACGTATATTTGTCTTCTTGTTACAGAAATCATGATTTTAAAAGTAGTTTCACCAAAATCAATTTTCGGTCTTGGGATGACGTCAGGAGAGTTGGACGTCTCATCTGGGAAACAGATTAAAGGACTTTAGGTTTAAAATATCTATCAGTCAAATATAAAATGGTCTTAAATCAACTCACTGACTGGATCCTTGTGTTTAGTTGGCCCACTCTGCAACACAGACACAGTTACATAATGTCTCAATGATGCAAAATAAAAACAGAAGGAAAAGGAAAAGAGTCAAGATGGCCCAAATTAATAAAACATTATTAGCTTGATAGTTATGTGTTTCTTCTAAGAGCTAAATAAATACACATTAAAACATCATTGTAAAAGACAGAGCAGATTTGTTCTATCTAATGGCCCTAATACATTATTAATGCCGTGTTTTAATTAGTTTTGTTTATTAATCTGCCTTCAAGTGTTTATTTCTAAGACGAAACACACAATTATCAAGTTAATAATGTTTTATTATTGTCAACTTAACATCTTAGGCTACTGCTTCATTTAGTTCATTTCCTTTTTTCTATTTATCCTTTTCAAAAATGCAAATTTTAACATCGTACTGATAGAAATCAGAGAGTAAAACCCACCAGAAACACGTCGGCCATGAAAAGAAAGAGCAGGCAGAGAACATTTGGCGTCATGGTGGAGTTTATCTGCAGCTCAACACCTGAGAAAATTAAAGTAAAAAATTAAATTATGTTTTTCTCAGCCTGTAACATGCAGATCCACAAAGTGCTGAAGGTTAAATTACCTGTAACTGATGAGATGAAGTCAGAGAGGATGAAGCAGCGACTGAAGCTGATGTTCGGCTGCTTCCTTTTCATAACCAGTTCAAACGCTAGAAGTGACCACAGCTGATCTTTTCCTCACTATATGAGTTTCATCAGTTTAGGTGCATGAATTTATGTCGCACTTTGATATAAGTAGATTCTCACGGATAAGATAGGAGTTACGAAAACTTCCAAACTGCTCATTTATCATTTTATGGGCTCCGGTTTCTAAAGACACAAACCAAAAATTAGCAGCTATACTTTGTATTATTTAGTCTGGCGTAGCATAAAAAATGTGGGCTAAATTTTTAAAGTCATATTTACACCATACATTACTGTAATGTCACAGTTCCAAACTAAACATTTAAATGGCAAACGAAATATTTAGTTTGTAAAAAAGAGTCTTGTGAAACTCCATAAAACCTAATTGGTAAATTTCCTTTAAAATTTCTCATCGTATGATTGAAGCTGAAATGCTGGATGATGCAAGAGAAAAAGAATCAATGGTATTAAATGAAATAATGACATGAAGATTTGGAATGAAGTTAATCTGGAAGGATTTGAATCAAATCTCATGTAACAATGAGAGGAAGCAGAACAAACCTTTAGTCACTGGGTCCAAAACAGTCGAGTCAAAATGAAAAAATAAATAAAATCAAACAAATAAAATGGCCTGTTTATTGTATTTTATTTTTGTAGGGAAAGCATGTTATTCATTGTAGATCCTAAAGTTACTTGAACCTTAAATTTACTTCTGACTTCTGCACAGAACCTCAGATCTTAATTTAAGCAGAAACCAGATAAGATCAGTTGTTGAAATGACTTCAGGGTTTTAGAGAAAAAATAAAAACCACAAACACACAGCTATCTGTTACCGATCTCTGTTTTCAAATTGTTTTGTTGCAAACAGATTTTATTTTAGCACGCTTAAATTTTCCTGGTAATCAGATGAAATGTTCCTATCAGAAGAAAATAACCTGAATAAATGGAAAAAGCAGTTTTCAAACGATTATTTAATCTATTAAGGGACATAAACTGAATCATTGTAGTGATTCAGTTAGTCTGAAAACCTAATTGCCACTAAACCTTAAGGTTGTTTATATCCTTATTTTCAGCCACTCAAACATGCAGATCATTGGTTTCACTCTAAAACATTAATGATAAAGAGCATCGTATGGAGAGCAGCGGCCACATTCAGCCCCGCTGGGATCAGAAGGTCATCAATGCTTTATGTAATTAGTTATTAATATTTACAGTTAATAATTCATTATTAATTAAATGATTAACAAAGTTCAAGTTTCTTTAATTGAATTGAAGCACTAATTCCAGAATCTTTGGCATCATAAGCCAATCCACCAGCAGAAGAAACTCTGACCACCGACACACTTACTGAGAATTTATGAACAAAATAGAGCAACTTTACAGCTGTATTATTACACAAACCTCTACTTGCAGTCGCTCTGTGAAGACAAAATGTCCAGAGGTAAAAAAAAAATGATGAAAAAGGGACAGAAGAAAAAAAAACTGGTTCTTGTCCGGAAGATGAGGGTGTCTGGCGATGCGGCTGAGGTTTTCGGCAGAACCGGCAGAACCGTCGGTACCGTCGGTTCAGAAAGAAAATAAACTTTAAAACACGGTTGTTAGTTTAGAAATCATTCTCAGGTCTTCTGGTTCAGGATGCAGAGCAGAACCAGAACCAGAATCAGACCCAGACAGTAAGAAGCAGCATTCAGCTTCTCTGCAACACAAATCTGGAACAAACTTCCAGAAAACTACAAAACAGCCGAAACACTGATTCCTTTAAATCTAGACTAAAAGCCCAGCTGCTTAAATGGAACATTGCTCAACATATTTGATGATTTTAATGACGACACCTGACAAAATGTAATGTCTGTTATTAGTTTCCACAACTAAACGATCCGTTTATGATGTTTTTATGTTTCCATGATGTAAAGCACTTTAAACTGCCGTGTTGCTGAAATTTGCTATTCAAATAAACTTGCTTGATTGACTGAAAAGTCCTAACCTAACGCTGTTGAAAGAGGTAAAGCAACAGAAAAACGAGCAACCTGCAGAAAGCTATTTTAGTGTGTTTGCTGCAGAACTGCTGAAGCAAACAAACTAAAATAGCTTTTTAATGCAGAGATGCTACCAGAGGTGCGTCATGTCGCACCTTCTTAAAATGGCTTTCAGGAAAACATGATGCGTTTCCACTGAATGCAGCTAAAATAAAGTGCATGAGAATCACAAAATGTTCACACAACTCTTCAAAAAAAATCTATTTATAACATTGAATTTCTGCAAAACAGGATATATGCTTCAGACTAAAAACTGAAAATAAATATGTTTTTTATTTTCTGTGAAAAACTGTTAAACATGCTCAATTTAATACAGCATTAGGCTATGGAAAAATGAAAGATAAACTACGATTAAAGGGGCAGAGTTCCAAAAATTATAATCAAATAAGAGTAGAACTATTAAAATATATTTTACTCAAGTAAATGTAAAAAGTAGCCATCCCAGAAATTACTCAAGAGTGAAAAAGTATTTGGTAAAACATTTACTAAGTAATCAAATAATCATTTATATTTAAAATGACATCATCAGATGGTCAGACTATAAAGTTAAGTGGAAGTTTTGGTATTTTAAGGATGAAAATGACAATAATTCATATAAGTAACAAAAAAATCAGGCAAAAGAGCATTTATCCAAATCAGTTTCTGTCAGTAAAAACTGCAGGTGTTTGTCTGTCTGGTGAATTTTAAAATGTTTTTGAGACGCCATAAATTTTATTCAAGCAAGAGCAGTGATACTTCATAATAAAGTTACTCAGCGTATTTTTTATCAAAAATACTGATAAAAGTAAATTTTTCAAAAACATGACTAAAGCAAACATAATAAAATAAATGTAACTATAAGATAAAATAACTCCTGCTTTCTGTAAAGTAAGTTTGATCATTTCTGGTTCACACTGACGTTAAATGATTATTGTTGGAATATTTTGTTTAGTTTTGAGAAATGTTGACAGTTTATGCTTCAGTTTTTCCTGCAGTTATAAAGTTTGTTGACTCGGTCGATGTCAGTGTTGCTCATTCCGTACGAGTTTCCCAAGTTGTCGATTTGACGAGACCTGGCAGCAATGGTTGGCTGCCCATTTTTGGAAAACGCATATCTGCAAAACAAAGCACAAATATTAGTGTCAGCACTTTATGTTTTAAGTAAAAGATGGAAAACTTACTTCTTGTAATGCATGACAGAGTTGTAGTCGTAAGGAGATCCCATGTTGTTGGTCTGAACCTTCCAAAAGTTAAACCTTTGCTCTTTGTAAACGACCAAACAGGAAAAGTTCATGTTGTTATCACAGTGTGAATAAATTTAACAGAAACAAGAGACACAACTGAACTGAAACCAACTTATTCAAATGGACCATCTGTGTATGTTTATATCGAAACAGATGCTACCAACCTGGTTTGATGTTCTGGAAGAAAACGCGGATGTACTTGTCTCTGTCGATGCGGACCTGCTCATGGTTGAAGCCCAGAGCGTGAAGGATCTCGTGGCTCACCGTAGACGTTCGCAGACATTTCGTTTTCTCCAGAGAGATGAACTGCCTTCCTCCCTGATGGCCAATGTAGGACCAACACCTGAAAGACAAACACAAGCTAATGGCTAACGGCTAACGGCTACAAGCACACACAGCTAACGGCTACATGCACACACAGCTAACGGCTACAAGCACACACAGCTAACGGCTACAAGCACACACAGCTAACGGCTAACTGTTTCTGCCGTCTTTTGACCAGTATTATCTGATAACTGTTTGGTTTCTTGGCTATATCCAAAATAAGTCAGAAATCTAAGAAGCTTTTCTAGAACAGGGTTGTCCAAAGTGTGGCCCGGGGGCCAGTCGTCCTTGAATTCATTTTGTGTGGCCCTGACTGCAATTCAAGAAATTTGGCCGTTCAATGATTTGTAATTTTTTTAGAATGATGTTTTCAATGCCAAGTTTATATCTTCTTTAACAGAAAATGTTAACAATGGCACAAATATTGATTTTATTTATTTATTTTTTCACAACTACACTTTTATAAGTAGAACCACGTCTATCTGGAGACTTTTACTGAAAATCCAACGGCAGCCAGATCAGCTTCTATTTAACTTATAAATATGGCAAGAGTTTTGAAAGAAAGTGACCCAAATCCTGCTTTCTGACTGAGAATAAATTAAAAAAACTGAAAACTGGATGTCTCCATTTTAACACAGCAAACATGCAAAATTTGAAGTTTGTCATCTACAATAAATAACATCTCTTTCTTACAAAAAATCCACAAAAATGAACAACTTTATTATTTTTATTTATTTATTTATTTATTTATTATCTATTTTTCTTCGCCTGTGCTTTTGACTCAACGATTTTGGTCCATGTGATAATTATTCTTGCCTTTTGGAGAATATTGTTCACTGTACCTAATTATCTGTTGAAGCTCTTTGGTTTAAGTTTTTAATAATCATATTTTATTTATTTATATTTTCTGGTGTTTTCTGTGTGAGTCTTATTCCAAAATGGTGCCAAGAACTAAAGGGAAAAGGTAATTTTATTTATATAACACATTTTCAGCAACAAAGTGCTTTACATGAATTAAAAGGAAATAAAAACAAAATAACAAATCAAAGGAAAGAGCAAAAGAAGAAAAAGAACCTAAGATTGATTTAAAGTATTTAAAGTCGTGTCCTAACATCTCCTGTCTTGATACCAACTGTGAAACCAGGATGAAGCAAAAACAGGAGCAGGAAGTGAAGCAGTAGGACGAAACGGAAACATTGTCTCATCTTTCTGTGTCCATCTGGCCTGAGAAACATTGATTAACAGAATCTGATCATAAAAAAGCCAAAGATCAGCAGCTTTGTTTGCAACTGGAGGATTCTGGACATGAACAACAAAGGAACCTAAAGCTAAACCCACAAAGGGATAAATAAAGGCGAAATCGAAATGAAGCAACCAAATCAAAACCCAAAATCTAAGTGAGGATCCAAAGAGATAAAATAATAAACTCACAACTGAATTTAAACAATAAAATAAACAATAAGGAAACAAACAAAACTAGAAACAAGAATGATCAAAGGAATGGGGATCAGAAGCTGCGTGTGTGTGTGTGTGTGTGAGTTGTGTGTCCGTGTGTGTGTGTTTGTGGGTGTGTGTGCGTGTGTGTGTGTATGTGAGTTGTGTGTCCGTGTTTGTGGGTGTGGGTGTGTGTGCAGGTGTTTGTGGGTGTGGGTGTGTGTGCAGGTGTGTGTGGGTGTGTGTGTGTGCGTGTGCAGGTGGGTGTGTGTGGGTGTGTGTGTTGTGTGGGTGTGTGTGGGTGTGTGTGTGTGCGTGTGTGAGTGTGGGTGTGTGTGTGTGTGTTGTGTGTGTGTGTGTGTTGTGTGTGTGTGTGCGTGTGTGTGTGTGTGTGTGTGTGTGTTGTGTGGGTGTGTGTGTGGTGTGTGTGTGAGTGTGTGTGTGAGTGAGTGAGAGAGAGTGAGTGAGTGTGTG
>CAEFZX010024006.1:0-16684 GCA_903066825.1 Alfaro cultratus | reverse complement strand
TATATTTTTATATATATATATTTATATATATATATATATATATATATATATAAACAAAGACGAGCAAAATACAATATCACAGAAGATTTCCAGTATACAATCAGCTTTTGAAACATATTTAAGCAGTTGTATCGCCACAACATAACAAAATAAAAAACTTTTTCCAATAGGTTCATTTACATTGAGGCTCTTTTTTTACATTACTTAATGTCAGATACTCAGAACCGAATCACTGGAAAGTTTTGCCTTATGATGAACTATAATAGAACATTTGATATTAAGTTTTGCAAGTTTAACAGTGTCTGAGAATGACAATCTTTGTTGTTTACAGAGACAAAAAAGAAATAATTTACAATCAATTAGCATCATGTGCTGATTCACAAATTGGAATTTGTAATTTTTCTTTTCAATTTACAAAAATAGGAGTTTCTTCCAGATGAGTTCATTACAATTAAGTTCAAAGAGTAATTTTCCTAATTATGTTGGAGAATCTCAAACTCCAGCATAAATAATGATATACACAGTCCTATTAAAGGTGAAGGTCAAACCATTAGATTTAAATAACCTGGGTTCCTACACTGTCTTGTCGGGTCTGGAAAGATACTGAGATTTGAAATGTAAAAATTGGGAGGAACTCTGAATGACAACATATTCACATCAGTTCTTCTCAAAATTAAAAAGAAAACATTAAAAACGAGCTAACTTGAAACACACTTCTTCGGATTAATTAAAAACAAACCTCAACCCTTGTACATTTAAAGGAAGGACTCACTTTTCACATGATGAGCAGTGATGGCAGCGATCGGGTTTGATAACTTGACAGAAGTTACAGTACCGAATGGCTATTTGGAGACAAACACAAGCAGGATAATATCAGCATGATGAAATAGTGGATGTTAGTAAGCTGATACAAGAATTTCAATTACATAATATTTTATCATTTAAGTCTAACAATTCCTAAGTGCTTTTTTCTTAGTTTCTTTTCTTTTGCAGTGCTGCAAATCTCAGCAGGAGGAATGACATGTGACTAAACTACTCAGGCGCAAGTCCACAGAGAAAACAAGGTGCACTGGAGTCCAATTAACCCTCCGACATTTCCGTAAACAAAAGAAAGCCGTATGATATTCATAAAAAGAGGAACATCGTACAGTCTGCATGAGCTGCACTCATACCCTAAACAGGAAGACTAAATGTGGCAATCGGTGCTTGTCATTTCATCTGTTTTATTATGTAATAAAGATATATATTGTGTGCACAATTCTTAGGCAAGTGATTATTTTGACTATCATTATTTTTAAGCATATTCTCTGACTCCAGGCTGGATAAACTTGACTACCGTACTTAATGGATTTAAGCATAGCAGCTGATGTGTATCTGTGTAATGAGGGAAGATGGCCTAAGGAGGTCTATACCCTACAAATACTTGTGGATAATTACTAGGCAGCTTTTTTCCCTTTAGGCCAAAAAACAAAAAAAAGAGATCTAACTGACTTTAAAAAATAGATAAAAAATGACCAAAAGTCTCTTAGCGGGATGAAGCATTCTTGAGAGTGTTCTCAGGCCACGTAATTTTTCAGAAATTTTTTTTAAATTCGATGACTGAATTTTTTTTAAGAGTCAGAAATATTTATTGGAAAGCTTTGAGTTGTTTATTTACAATCACTCAACTAGATAAAAATAAAGTAAGATAATAAAATGTGTGTCTTTCATTTAGTTACATAGTAATTTTGCAAAATAATAGTAGCTCAGTAATGGTGCATATTCTCCTCTAAAGAATGCCAAAACCTCACTTTTACTTTCTGAAACATTCATGTTTGAGGTTTATTGGCATTTTGAATTAACCAAAATATTCAAAAATAATCCTAAAAAATAAGTCTGACCTAACAATTATTCACATAGTTAATGTCGGGGGAACTGCTTTCTTCCTCTATTAACAGCACTGATAGTCAGCAAACACCAAAACACAATCAGTTGTGAAGAAAGGAGAGCCTCACCTCCTCCAGCGGTGAATGTGTACACGGGTAAATTCCTGGCCACTTTCTTCAGGATTTCTTGCTGCACTTCAGCTCGCTGCTCCTTCTCGTACAGCTCCTTCTCCGCTCGGGGCAACGCAAACTAACATCCAAACAAAGCAGAGAGTGAGCGACATGTTGTGATTTACAAAATTATTATAAATACCACTTGAACCTTTTTAAATATACGTAGTTAAATAGGAATGTCAAAAGTGAGATGTGTGTTTGTATTCAGAAACAATATTTGGGTTAATATTGTTTAGATAACCTCTTTTTGATACAATTAACAGAGAATCAAGCTTTAAGTGAGTTCATGAAGAGTTTATTTCTGTATTTTCCATAAAATCTGACCACTTTCCCCGTCCCTTCCCAAACATCTCAGCTGTTTTATACTGACGACAGATTACACGCACTGTCACTGTCGTTTACTGTTTTGGTGACTTCCGAAGGCAATTGGCCTCAAAATAGTTTATTTAGATGTACCAGAGAGAAGTTGCTGATTACAAATACACACCACACTTTCAGGTTTTCATTTGCAAATATATAGAGAATGAAGCCTTACGTGCCAGTTTGTGGTTGCAGGATATAAATAGATTCATTAAATTGAACTAATCTGAAAACATTTTGCTTAAGTTTTAATTTTTTATCAGAAACAATGAACGTTTGCTTACTGCTGTTGAAGGACTGGCTGGTTTGGACCAGATCGTTTTCCAGTAGGACCAAATGAACATGGCAAGGAAAATGTGAAAGATGACCAAATAGCTGACTGTTAAAGGAAATAAAATGATTTATTCTTGATGATCGTTGACATAATGCCACCAATAAAACACGTGGCATTAATAAACAAATAAACTGACTGAACACGTGTGTGTGAGTTCACTTACTTCGTTCTGCATTATTTGTTTTGGGGATTGTATCTATACAAGACAGGACAAAATATAATGTCAAAGAGTGTGAATGGATGCTATTGGAAATGCATGAATTCATCTCACACACAGACACAGTCTCCTCTCTCGCGCCATGTGGCTGCAGCCTGGCACGGGCAGCAGTGGCCCACCCATCACAGGCCGCTTTGTCTAAAGACCACGGATGCCCCGATCTGACCACAGCTGGTAGATCTACGCTGATAAATGCATAACTTATAGATTGCTTTTTTTTCTTTTTGTAAGGTATAGGAGTTCCTAAAAAAATAAATAAATAAAAATGTGCTGAAATAAGGCTTGGAAAATTAATAACAGGAAATTTAAAAAACAAATTTCAATATTAGGTTGGGTCACTTTGACCTATTTCAGTAGCAGGTAATTTTCCAAATCTTAGAAGGGATATTAAACTGATTTTAACAGTCACAAATGAAAAAAAAATAATAATAATAACATCATATGGGGAAAACATTCTGAATTGTACATTAAAATCAATTAAAGAATCATTTAGAAAAAAAAAAAATCTGTAAATGTTAAAAAGCACGAAAGCGAATACCATGTAATTTTTATTATCTGCCATGGTATAAACTCAAATATCGCCTGACTTTGTGTTTTAGAAGTTAAGACAGGGAAAAAGCAATAAAACAATAAACTAAAAATAAAATCTTTAAAATGTTTAACTGAACTAAAATCTGTCCAACTATATTTATAGACTTAATGAAAATAAACGTAAATAATTAAATGAGACAAAAAATCTCAGATAGAAAACTTAGTCCTTTGTAAAATGTTATAAAGTGAAAAAAGGACAGTTAAATATAAAGACAATTTCAAAATAAGGGAAAACAATTACTAAAAGTGATTGACTTAATAATGTGCATTGTTGCACGGTAATTTGAAACTATTTTTGAAGTTCCTCATCAATAGGTCAAAATGACCCCATTATTCCGAAGTTAGTTACATTTCTGCTATAGTTACATGCATATTTTCGAGCTGTTCATGTGTTTCACCGAGTAAAATAGGCGTTTTATTATCTCCCTGACCTTTTGTTGCGGTTTCTTCTGATCCTGTCTGACAGAAGTATAAACAGTCTGATTTTAAATCTCAATTCAACCCGTTCATCAAAGTTGAAAACCCTGAAACAGTCAAACATTCGCATATATCCGACCCGAAGGCGGCTAAACACTCAACAACATGTAGCTTACTTACACACACAGAGTTCCACGACGTAGGCATAATAGGACCAGGCGACGACCAGGTTAATAAACAGAACAGGTACCCAATTTAGAGCCCGTTTACAGCACCTCAGCGCATGAGAAGGGGCCATCTTTAATCCGTGTACCTGACGGTGACGTCATAGTTGAGCTTTTATATGCTCTGGTCAGAGATGCAACAAGAGCGAGATGACTCACTTCAAAGAACAAATCGATGGCTTACTCAAAGAGAGTATTAGTTCAAGATGGTTCACTCCTTTACAGATCCCGCACGACTGATGAAAAGCATTTGTTTTTTTGTGTGTGTGTTTCTTTTCCACATGCTTTTTAATCTCAAAATCAATGAAGGAACAATGCAAGAAATCATATTACGTGGATTTTCTGTATTCCTTCTTTGGGTTTTTTTGTAAGCTTCTTACAGTTTCAGTACCTCTTTTGTTTCCTGAAACAGTAAATGTTGAACCATTTAAAATGAAATAATTTAATTACTAAGATGTTCTGTATTGTTTTATGAAATTAAATATCACATGTTCCTATTTAATACCAAGCAACCACAGATGCTCAGTATTGGAGCTTCGCATATATAGGGGCTAAGGATCTAAATGCAGTCCTCCCGGCCTGGGTACCTTTGCTGCATATCTTTCCCCCTTTTTCTCTGCCTCCCTCTTATATGATTACTTGCAAATAGAGCAGGAAAAAAACATATGTTCAGTATTTTCCATAGCACACACACGTTCAAGCTTTGGTTTGTTATTGTAAGAAATTTTGGGGCATGTTGAAAAGTGTTTTTTTCATGTTAAATAATTAACTAGATGTAATTAAGAAATTGGATCCATAAATAAACCAGCATGCAGGCTTTGTCAATATTAAATACTTGAAATAAATGGTAATAAAAATTTGCTTTGCTAAAACTTTCAGTGTCATTGTTATTATTATTTAGTTCCGTTGGTCAATAACAAGTAATGCATAGCCTAATCATGGAAACCAGTGGTTCCCAATCTTGTTCCTCAGGGGCTATTTTTAAATGTCTCCCCACTTCAACACAACTGATTCAGGTGATTGCATTGGCTGTTATAGTTTGCCATTGCTGTGGGAGCTTGTTAAAACCTCATTCATTCAAGTCATGTGTGCAGCTTCAAGGAAATACCTAAGACAAATAATAGTGGGCCCTCAGGACAAGAGTATGGGGACTTCTGATAAACATTATCTGTTAATGCTGATTTAATTTCGGAATCTGAGAAAAGTTTTTATACCAGTTAATATAAATGTCTGTAGGTATCACAGCCGTTAGGATATGTACTTTCTTTGGACTGTACTGCCAGCTTTAATATTTCACCACACCTAAAACTTAGTCATTGTTGTAGTATCTGGAACTTCTGAAAGAGGTTTGTTTCAATTTGTAACCTATTTTTTGTTATGTGAGGCAAAAAGTGTGGCTAAGGTAAAAAGGTAAAAGGTAAAAGCTGCATTCTATCTTTTGACCAGCAGGTGGTACTATTTTGCAGCAAAACGTTCAAAGGAGCAGTTGTATGCCTTTTCCAGGCACAATATGCCAGTATATATGCTCTGTGAGGCGGAAAATGGGAAGCATTCATGAAAGAATCAAGGTAGCACTCCAGGTATGATTGTGATGAGGGAATAACAACATGATGTAAGGCTCAAAAAAGTCAATTTACATAATACTGCCCCTTTAAATTGAACCCACTGCGTTTCAAGCAAACAGTTTAATAATAATAATGAAAAGAAGACAAAGAATAAATTTAATTCTAACACTGCATATTGTCAAAATGTCAATTCTATTAAAAAGAAGTTGCTAGAGCTTTTCGAGGTAGAGGATATTACGTACTTTCTAGACACATGGTGCCATTTTAAAGCATAATCAAGTAACTGTTGCCACAAGTTGTTATAAAAATATGTCAACATATCAAACACAACTTCAAAGGAATTTGACTTGCTGCATTAAAATTGGCCTATCTCTTTAAGAAGCTCACTCTTTCTGATACTCTGCTTTCAGCCTGGCATCACAACAATGTTTCTTTAAGCTATTTTCAACAGTGCTTAGAAGTCTTGCACTGAGAAATAGTTCATATGATAAGGCCAGCAGCTAGAGGTCTGGTGGAACTGTGTGGGGAAGGCATGAGGGAGGGGTGCTGTGTGAGTCAAAGCTCAGCTCCAAGGAAGAGTTTGGTGGAAATAGCTTTGTATGAACAAGCAATTAAGCACCCCCGAATGGCTGCCACAGTAGAGATTTCTCAAATATGTATGAAATAATTAAATTCAGGTATGTTTATGATGAGGGAGTAACATTATGACATGATATAAAACTCAAAAAAGTCAATTTTGTATAATATCCTTCCTTTAAAGCAAAGATGAATGACAAAAGGCAAATAGATCCAAGTAAGCAAAAAATAGCATTTTGGTTTGGATTTTTTTTATTATGTACAATATGATATCTTGCTTGCAATTTAGCACACTAATAATAAATTAAGGGACTCAATCTGTACACATTCCACATTTGAGAAACACTATGTCCCTGAATAACAACTAATATCCAGAGGCCGCTTTGAGAGAAGAGCGGTTCCTCTTTTTGGGGTAAGATGGGGAGGAAGGAGGAGAGGCATCGGGCGGGAGTGAGTCAGGTGAAACTGAACGTCTTCTGGTCGGACTGCTGCTGGGCGATCCGCGGGGTGAGGAGTAGGGTGACAGGGCCTGGAGCATGCGGCCACTGCGCTCCTGGATGGCACGCTTTAAAAGGAAAAAACAGAATTCATTTTTGTATTTTGTACAGATGTTAATCTGCATTTCAGAGGATATTTGTGTATAAGCAGAGCTTGATAGTGTGAATCCTTTGTGATTAAAATATTTTTTTAATCAACCTAATACGGTTGCTTGATTTCAAGACCCCATACTTTCCTGAGAGTCATAATTTCAAATGAAACCAAATGTAGCTCAGAAGTCAGAAATGTGCCTAAATCTTTTGCAACAGTGTTGTTACCAAATATTTTCTCCCTAGACATTTCGTGTGACTTTTGATCTAAAACACAGAAAACTTACCCATGTACTATCTGGTCCAAAAAGCTCCAGGAAGTTGCCAATGAATTCCCGTGACTTCTCCTCCCATTTGTGGATCAGGTCCTGGCTCTTCTCCTCCACCCGGTTCACAAAGTGCTTTGACTTTTCCTCCACCGTTCGCACAGTCTCTTTCATCTTATCCACCTGATTCTGAAGCCGATACTTATTCTCCTGCCAGGAAAGAAAAATTTGTGTTCATTTGTTTACGGTATTGCCATATGATCTAATGTGAAAGATTTTTTTTTACCTTAATAAACCCCACGTTGAGTTCACGGGCTGTGTATCCTCTCTGCAGGTTGCGGCGGACGTAGATGTCATAGTCCCGGACAATTCGAGTGATCACATCAGAGGTAGAGATACCCTCTGTCCTCTGAGTGGCCACAAACATTCCTGATATGAATAAGTAAATCCTGTATTTTAGTTCAGTGACAAAAGTAACTGCACCACTTGCGCTGATCTCATTGATTTCTCTTAATCTCTACCTGCTTCCTTGATGTCCTTATAAACGTCCTCTGACCCAGCAGATGTGTAAGGAATGTCATCATGGGCCACAAAGTCAATCTATCAGTGGAAGAAGGGAGTGTTTGGACTACTTAAGCTCACATATCTTTATATGATACGATTTTGTGTATTTATGTGCGACTGTCTGATACTATAATAGTATTCCCTGTCACAGCACAAACTTTGACCTTGTGTTTCTTGAGGAACTCTGGGGTAAGCGTCCAAGGAGCATCTCGCACCACCTCGTCAACGTAACGACAGTGCCTGAGTGCTTCGTAGCGCTCGTCCTCTGTCATTACAGTGTAGCCTTTCAACTTGTGGGTGAGTTCATCACTGCACACTAGTCACAAAAAGAAATACATTTAGTGTCTTATATTAAAACTGTAAAGATATAAACTGGTGTTAAAATAAATTAATAATTGAAAATTTGACTAAGCTTCATTTATTTAGATTGGTATTTATGGTGATAGGCAGCAAAAGTTAATCACACCCCTTAAACTTTTTCACCTTTTTATTGCAAACGTGTTTTACTGGGATTTTGAAGTGATAGATCAACACAAGGAGGAGCCTAATTATGAAGTAGACGTGTTAATGTTTAGAAAACTCGATGGAGTGTTTAACAATATCCAAACTTCTGAACATACCATGGAAAACGGCTGTTCAGAAACTTTCCATTATAACAAACTGAGTGGGAGTCAAAAAGTTAATGTTGCAAGAATCAATGAGTGACAATTTTATATTTGCAAATCTGGTAAAGTGTTAACTCAGTGGCTGAAACCTGCAATTAAGATTTTTATGTTGCAATTAGGTGTCCAATATTCCTTCCATTTCACAATTATGCATGCCTTTGTGTAAGTCTATCACATAAAATCCCAATAAAATACCCTTACGTTTTAGATTGTAAATGTGCGAATATAAAAACCTTTAAGAGGTATATTTTATATCCTCCAAATAAAATTCTAGTCTTCACCTCCAACTATCAAGTAAGTATTTGGGAAAACATTCTTGGCTTGCATCAGGGCCCGAGCGTGTCCCGAATGGAAGAGATCAAAGATGCCATCAGCATACACTCTCACCGGCCGGTGAGCTGCAAAAAACCAACATGGAGGCATGAACCTTCACATTGTGAGCAGAAACTGAGATAAAACTTTCAGACTCTCTTTTTTTCTGTCACACTCATATATCATGATAAATTACAGCACAGATAGAATCCACTGATACTGAAGTCCATATCTAGATTTGTAAATCAATAAAATTACAGCATTAAACAGTTTGTTGCTTTCCCTACTTCTTGCTTCCACTATCAAGTGCTGCTTGAATTTTGGTTTCAAGAAATCAGTTTTTAACAAAAAGACAAATCTAACCTGGGGTTCCCTTCCGTGCTTGAGCAATAGTCAGCTTTTCATGTAGGATTTCTGTCTCATAACCTGTTTGTCTTGCAAACGGTGCTGGTTCCCGCAGAGCCTGAGGACACAACGATAATATGAAATATGATATAAATGCTCATTGTCTTAGATAGTAGTTTTCTTGCTGCACGTCATACCAAGCATGCATTTTTCTAAGTCACAAGGATGCCTATCTGGAATAGGAAGGAGGAGTATAAGGAGCAGTTACTATGAAAAAACATAGTGAAGGGGCAAAAAAGGGACAGAAAATGTTCTCCAAACTGGCAGGTTAGGATTTGCCTCTACTGCTGACAGTGTAAAAAAAAATAAAGAAAGTCAAGATAAACTTTTATAGTATCTCCCGGACAGTCCTCAATCTCTGTCCTGAAGCAACAAATTTCTACTCCCTGTTTCTGTCCGGCCTGGACTTTGTGTTGTGAGCAGGTTCACATATATACACCTTTATCAGCTGTGATGTAAGATATACTTTGAACCTCTGCTCCGGTGTAAATGTACGGGGTGTAGAGTCAGTATAAACATTGGCTTAAACATGTTTCAGCACTGAAACCACACGTGCTAGATAAATCCTCAAATTTCTTATTATAGAACACAAAAATACTTGCATGCAAGGATTTTTCTGACAACAATAAAACGTGACAAATTTAAATGATAACTTCACCAGTTTTGTTCAATTATTTGTTTCACATTCCTTTAAAGTTACAACAACAATGTATTATGTTCAAAGCAATATATCAAATAGCAACACATACGTCTATATATATATATGTTACTGATACTGAAAGCTATTCATATGAACATTGGTCATTTTTAGTTGTCAAGTATAAAAGTTTGGTCTGCCTGATTTCATGACTAAAACTACCTTTCGTGGGCCTCCTCCTCCTCTGTGGTTCTGTGGACTCTCTCTGTGCTGGTTGTTGTTGCTGCTTCGGCCTCGTCTCCTTCTAGTCATTGCTGATCTTCTGCTGTGAATTCACCTGCTGCTCCTCTCTGCTGGTCTGACTAGTCAACATGGGAGATTTCTGAGCCTGTGCGTCTTTTTAAGTTGACATCCCATCAGTCTGCCTGACCCCGATGACGAGAGAACTGGGTGAGCAAAGTTCATGCCACTCTGCTGAAAGTATTCGGAAATCTAGAATGTGTTTGCAATCAATACAGATCTGTCTTCCTTTGACAGAAAGATTTTTTCTGTGTGTGTAGCGTCACTTTGTACTGTTTAAGACATTTTAATAGCTGGGTAATGCATTCCAGGCAAAAGTCATAGTCTTAGAATCTTTCCACATTTAAGGGCCAAATCAAAAATGCATAATTGTGAAGTGGAATTAATATAATAATTAATAATAACATGTTTTACTTGGTGAATTGAGTTACTGTTATAAATTAACCTTGGTAATTTATTGAATATGACAGTATTTGCCTTCCAAAGTCCCCTTTTTTATTATAGACTCAGTATAATGCAAATGTTCTTCACAAGGGACACATCAGAAAGAATGGAAATGAAGGTGAAGAGAAATGTAAAGCAATAAAAGTCTAGTCTAAGGGATCTCCAAAGGGAGATTTTTAAGAAAAACAGGAATCCTTAAAGAATTTTTACAGCAGGAAAGCTACAAATACTAACACCACAACATATGTTGGAAATAATGTTTTAATTGTACTTTTTACATGTTATTTTTACATTACATGTTAGGTTTTGAATGTAGGTGGGTACAGAAGTAGTACATTACCCAGGGTGCCATTCATGAGCGAATAATTTTTGCTACCCCACATTAAATCATTCCTTCTGAAGGACAAAAGTCACTGGCACACCTTAAAGGCGTCATTCGGTTTTTCAAGCAAGTTTAACCTGTAATTGCCAGTACTGTAGCAAATTGTGAGAAAACTCTTACATTAATTAGCCCTGCCTTTTGGAAAGCCCCTATAATTTTCAGGGTTTTTTTTAGGCTTTGTATAAAATGTGTTTTATAAATGCATGTTATGTTGTTTACTGTTTTTT
Source organism: Alfaro cultratus (assembly GCA_903066825.1). Lineage (NCBI taxonomy): Eukaryota > Metazoa > Chordata > Actinopteri > Cyprinodontiformes > Poeciliidae > Alfaro > Alfaro cultratus. The sequence continues at coordinate 5,572 of CAEFZX010024006.1, read as the reverse complement.
CTTTGAGTGGCTTCAAATCATTTTAGCTAAAAAAAAAAAAAAAAAAACTACAAAGCCACTCACAGAACCAGTTCAAACCAAGACTGACTTCATAGGTATTTTTTCACCTTGGAGCATAATAACCCTAGGAAAGGGGAGTGGTTATTTCTGAGACAAGTTGCCAGGTGGGAGTATTGCTCTACTGTTCCTCCTCTCACTTCCTGGAATAAATGCTTTTCAAATATATGGAGATCATACAGAGCAGCACTCTGAACCTCTGAACGTTTGACACAGCTCTCCAGAGAACACTACAGCTAAAGGTAAGGTTTAAAAACAACACTTCCCATCAGGAATTAATCTAGTGAGAGCAGAGAATAGTCACTAAATATGTGGTGTCAGTTGTTGGTGAGAAACCCAGTGTTTTAAAAGCCAGGGAACACAGGTAGGAGAAACTGAAGCTATCAGTTTCTCAGTCATTGGCTGTGATGATCACTGTGGGTGGAGACTGTTAATTAAATTGATTTCTTTGTCCTTAGGTTGCCTAAGCTTAACTTCCACTGTAAATAAGTAATACATTTTATGTTCCTGTCCTTGCTTTAATTACATGAAGGAGTACTTAGATAAGAAAGACAGCTCTTGCCTTCCCTCTGTATCTATCTGAGAGGATAAAACAATCACGTAAACAACAGTTGTGGTTTTATGATAAATTAAATACCCAGTTATGCTTAAATTGTTTATATCAGATTATTTTAATATCAACATCTCTATCTTTCTAGATTTCACTTGCTGCAGCTGAACATGTTTCTGTGGTCTTGTCTGACACCTTTCCTGCTGATAACAGTTCAACTATGCAAAGGTAGTATGTAACATGTCCCAGAAATGATTAACACAAGTCTTAGCATCATATCTTTGACTGTGGATGATATTTAAACACAAAACCACATGCATGCTGATTTTTGACCTTAAGTATATCACATGTTAAGCCTTAACTACAGACCAGCCACAGCTGTGGAACTGAGATTTCTTGAGAAAAATGTTCTTTTTTGTTGCAATAGCCTTGGTTTGTGATTGTACAGCTCACTTTCCGGGGAATTACATAAAAAAAGAGACGTGCCACTGTTGCGCAAGATAGCTGACAATGTGACTAAAAGTTCCCAACTGTCTCAACAAATAAGAAGAGGCAAGTTCATTTGCAAAGAGAAAACCACTAATATAAATATTTAATCACTTCTAGTAGAATCTGTATTTTTTTGTAAGATCTTTCCCACGGCTTTAGTTTTATGCACTTTGCTCTGCTGAGGCATCAGCCTCAGCCACTGAGGCATCAGCCTCAGTGTGTTGAGGCTGATGCTGTTATTTTGTTGCAGTAAATGAATTGTCATCCAGGACTATTTGTCCTGAGGCAGAAGTATTGATGCCTACAGCTACATCTAATTAAAATATTCACACTTCTTGGGTTGTTCTCATCTGTTCCCATTGCAACTACACATGTTTGTGTATTTTACTGTGATGTTGCTTGATAACTGAATACAAAGTAGTAAATACATGTAAAAAAGAAGGCGAGAGATGGATGACTGAGACGTTTTACTATGAAAAATCTGAAAATTGTGACATGCATTTGTATCCCCCATGATATGATAATCTTTTTTTGCTGCTGAAAGAAGTATGTCTAGTCCAGTCGCAAATCTGTAGCATCCATCATTTCTAACCAGCTTCCCGGACTCTGCTTTAAAAAATCTATGATGCTGCCACCACAATGTGGTATCAAACATAACCCAATGTCCTGAAATAAAATCTTATCTTCTTAATTTTTTTTGTTTGCTTTTTTTTACTAGGATCCCCAGACCAAAGATGTGAGGAATTCACAGATCTAGACTTAGCTCATGCCATCATCGGCACAAGCCTCAGAATCAGGCTGCTGCTTTACACCAGGGACAATGACAACTGTGGTGTGGTCCTGTCCCCCACCAACCTGGCAGAGCATCCCGAGTTTAACATGTCCAACCCCACTACCTTCATCATCCATGGCTATCGGCCCACAGGATCTCCCCCAATATGGTTGAGCAACTTCACAAACTGGCTGTTGGCCAGGCAAGACATGAATGTTGTGGTAGTGGATTGGAACTATGGAGCTGCTAATGTTAATTATTTTAAGGTGGTTGAGAGAACATACAAAGTGGCAGACAACCTCACAGCTTTCATTAAAATGATGCAGGTACAAAGTGTCTCTGATCCTCTATAACCAAACCTGCTGTGCCTAGAGAGAACAACATCCTTGACAGCTTTGTGGAACTTTTCTAAAAACTCTGTTTCAGGAGCACGGCACTTCTCTAAGCGCAATTCACATGATTGGAGTGAGTCTTGGAGCCCACATTTCCGGTTTTGTGGGAGCAAATCTGAACAGTTCAATTGGAAGAATAACAGGTACGTTTTACATGTCAGGATGTGATTTATGCCAGCTTGGTTCAGGGTGAGATAAACACGAGCCAAGATGAAGTGAAAACAAAACCTGCAAATAATCTGGTTGCAATCTTAGTTGCAACAACTGAGTTTTAATAACTAAATGAATGAGATAAGTAAATTCCTTTCTGTAGGTAATCTTTAATGCACATTTTTCAGAATCTCATGCCTTTAGACTGAAGTCCTGATAGATAGATTCATAGTATGCATGTGTTTCTGAAGAAGAACCTGTATGACAATGGCACAGCCTGTTTTGGTGTACATAGTCTGTATATTTACTTCTCCCGTCACTTTAAACATCAACTGACCTCTACACTATTTTCTGTCTGGTTTGTACTGATGTGATCTTTGCAGCTCTTGATCCTGCCGGACCTACGTTCACTGGCAAACCTCCAGAAATGCGACTGGACCCAACAGACGCTCAGTTTGTTGATGTGCTGCACACAGACATCGACTGTCAGCCAGTTTAATAGTTGCTTTTAAATCTTAAGTGATGTTTTTTTGGGGGGGTTTTTATGTATTTTTATAGTGATATTTATATATGTTATATGCCCTATTGGTTTTCAGTTCTGGGCTTCAGGGCACCATTGGGCCACATTGATTTCTATGCTAACGGAGGAACAGACCAGCCTGGCTGTCCGAAGACTATACTATCACGTAAGGTTTGAGGGACTAGCCAACATGTGCTGCTGTACAGTGAGTTGTAATTTTAAAATGACAATATTTCCCTTCATTGACCCTTAAACAGCAGGTGGTTACTTCAAATGTGACCACCAAAGATCTGTGACGCTTTTCATGCACACTATAAATGAGGAATGTCCCAGTCAAGCATTCCCCTGTTCCTCCTATGAAGATTTTCTGGATGGAAGATGCATGAGCTGTGACCGCTTTGGTGAAGCTGGTTGTCCTGTCTTTGGTTGGTGGTTTTATTGATGAACTTACTACCTATGTTCTTCTACTGCTGTACTGCTACACAACAGTGTATGTACACCTTGCTTAACATTTAGGCTGATGTATGTTTGTACTCAAATCAGGCTACGATGTTATACGGTGGAAGGATGTCCTCAATCAACTGAGCCAAACAAAGTACTACTTTAACACAAATTCAGACTCTCCATACTGTTGTAAGTAATTTTTGTATTTAGCAGAATAACTAGTTATGGAAAACAATGCTTTATCCTATATATATGAAAAGAGTGCATCTCAGTACATTAGAATATCACAGAAAAATGCTTTTTAGCAAAAATGGATAATCATAGAGAGGGGTATATTTGTTATGTTTATTTGAGTTTGTTTTTATAATCAGGTTACAGCTAATAAAAAAAATCCCTTTTCTCAAATCTGCATCTCAGCAGACGGAAGTGTGGCATGCTCTAAAATCACTTGGTAAATGGCTGAGCTGGTATTGATTCACTGATTAATCAATACCAGGAGATATGGCTCCACAAATTGTCTCTGACTTTGGATACCTCACAACCTGAACCAGCTTGAATTTTGTGCTTCTCCGGTCCAGACTCTCCAGACTCTGGAATAGTTTCACAAATGAAATGCAAAATTTGCCTTCAACTAAAAAAATGACTCTGGATCACTGAGTAAGAGTCCAGTCATTTTTTTCCTTAGCCCACTCCTCCAACAAGTAATTGTTTCTTAATATTTGAGGGTCCAGACCCTCTGACAAAACCAAGGTCTGATTTTTACCAAGCTACATTGTCAAGCTTGTATACTTAATTCTGTAAGCAATTTCTTTAGTAATGACCCTTGGTGACCCCCCTTCACTGTGGAGGGTTACATTAATTGTTTGCTGGGCAACCCTCAATTCAGCAGTTTTCCATATGATTACAAAGACCATGCTATACCAGTTTTGTACTCAAATTCTTGTGTCTATTTTACATCAGATACACATTTTCTAAGAAACAAAATTTTAAGTTTGACTTTCTTTAACCATCAAACTGGGAATAAATAAGCATTTTAAATACATCACTGTGAGGAATGAATAAACATTCGATTTTTCAAATGCATTCTAATTTACTGAGATGCATCCTCTTATAAAAATCTGATTTGAATCTGCATGATTTTGTGTCCCCACCTAGTGGTAGCACAGACGTTCACCAACAGCAGAAAGGCATTTTAATGTTCCTGCACATTGCTGAAAGCAGCAAAACGACAGTTACAAAAGGATGATTTTCTGCAATAAATTTAGGTTTTTGCATTTTCCACAACATAGAACAGAGAAACAAACGAAACTAGATTTTCTTGATTACTGCTTTTATGACAGCAGCATTCCACTCTCCACAGATGTTGTCCATAATAAATAAACCATGACCTGAATACTATAGCAAAATATCAACAAAGAAGTATTTTAGTATTTGAAATAATTTAGCATAAAAATGTTCTGCTCTTTCAGTGACAAACTACAGAGTAGAAGTGATGATTTGGAATCAGAAGGCACAGAAGGGATACATGGATATTAAAATCAATGACGGTACTAATGAAGCAGTGGCAGTCATTGAACAGTAAGACCTCTTTCTTCATCCTCCCAGTGCTACCCAAAAATCAAGTATTCCTCCATAACTTCATATGTCTGTGTGTTTCTTTCTTTCTTTTTAACCAGTAAAGCAACACAGTTCATGAAGGACACACAGATCACAATGCTTGCTATGTTTGATAGAAACATTCAGTCAGTGAAAAATGTCTCTCTCAAATACTACGCTGGAGTGGGGTGTAATTCCAAACGCAAGCTTCGGGTCCTGAGAATCCGTTTCACACCCCTGGATCACAAAAAGAAGTACGCAACATTTACAGATTTTAGATCATTTTAACTATGTCCGTTCAAAATAATTATGTTTTACTTTTGTCTCCAAATTCACAGCAGCTTTTTTTTTTTTTTTTTATCTTGCAGACCTCTTTGTCGTTATGACATTCTTCTTGTTAATAAGAAAGAATTCACATTCAGGCCTATTCCATGTGAAGAAAACCCGTCCTGAATCAAGAACTTTCATGAGGAAGAGTCCTCTGGTTCCTCAGTTTCTCTAGGACTGGTTAGAAAATTAATAAGGATCCCAAATGAAAAGGCACCATTTGGGATCCTTATTAGTCAAGTTTTCTAAAAAAAAAAAAAAAAAAAAAAATATAT
>CAEFZX010024001.1:0-22036 GCA_903066825.1 Alfaro cultratus | reverse complement strand
ATTTTGTGCAATTGCAACATAGAATCAACAGTCAAAACATTACATGAAGTCAAGGTCCAACATAAAATTTGTAATTGATTACGTTTCAAATGCAATCCTAAACAGGTGGGTTTTTAGTCGAGATTTAAAGGAAGTTAGTGTTTCAGCTGTTTTACAGTTTTCTGGAAGTTTGTTCCAAATTTGTTGTGCATAGGTGCTAAATACTACGTTTGGTTCTAGTTCTGGGGATGCAGAGCAGACCAGAACCGGAAGACCTGACAGGTCTGGAAGGTTGATACAACAACCCTTTAAACCATTGAGACTATCAACACAATAGAGACACAATCAAAACTGTCTTCTGACTTATTACCACACGATAATAGCACAAAGTATGAAGACCATCGTAAGAAAGGCTTACAGCACTCAATTATGCCGCATGAACCAGTCAGTATATTATTGCGAGAGAACGCAAACCTATTGTGAGGTAGCGCAAAAGTGTTGCAAGAGAACGCAAAAAAAAATAAAAAATCCCCATGTCCTCTAGAGGGCTCCGTAAAGAAGGGATGCTGAGTGTACATTCATGAGAAATAATATGAACTTTTTATTTTCGCAAATGGCTGCAATAAAACAAAATTGAAACATTTAAAAGTGTTTGAATATTTTCCCCACCCACTGTAATCTGAATCCTCCAACATTGCTTGGAGGAGCTTGTGATAATATAGTCCAAATGACAAATCCCTGGAGGACTGCAAAAGAGGATTTCAACCTTTTTTTTTATATTTCTTGCCGGAGATTTAATTAGCTTAGGTGAAATAATTGCCATTAACAAGTCCTGTCAAATGGGGTTGAGACGTTTTTCAATAGGGAAAAAAAAAACATTTTTCGGCGATGAAGAGACAAAGAATTTTGAAACAGAAACTGGCAGGCCATCAGCCGTTTAGTGCGCTGACACCGAGGTTGAGTTAATTAGACTATTGTCATTTTAATCAGGACAGCTCAACGTCCATCACTTCCTGGACTTTTTTCTTGGTGTGTGTGTACTGTATATGTGCGTGTACATGTGTGAGCCAGAGGTATCGTCCAGCCATGTGTTACAGAAATTGGTCTGGTTCTCTGACATGCTTACAACAGTAATGAGCTGGAGACACATGGAGGAAACACAGGAGCCCAGAAGATCGCCGGGGGAAACGACTTCACTCATGTCTCTGTTCATTTGAAAATAATTTAAATATCAAATATTTGAAATTATTTGCTTCTCCCTGACTATCAGATTTTGAATAGGGTCTCTGTCATCTCTTTGTCAATGTATTCTTTACTGGCATTAGCATTGAGAACATTATTATGCATCCATATTTCCAAGGGGCTCAGCGTTATATGTTGGAATAATGGCTTATGTTTTTAACTCTGATTTCCACATTTTATACACGCACACACACGCAGACACCCACACACGTACACACAGGGAAGACAATTAATACAAAATAAACACTGGATTAAACTTCATAAAATCTTTAACTTAGAAGTGCACAGAGAAATCAGCCAGTGAATGAAATCATTTGACTTTCAACTACATCATCATATTCTGTCACCGACCCACTACAAAATAGGAAATCTCTCCGGTGTGGAAGTTATTAATGCATCAAGAATTTTTAAAGTCACTTTTTTATTTTTTTATTTCAGTGAATTGTTTAAAAATGAAGATGGAAGTAGAACTGAGGTTTGAGAAGCATCTACAAAGGCGTTAAGAATATGTCGCTGCAGTTCCTGTTTGCTGTATTTTGTGTTTCATATGTTTAGCATTTTTTTTGTTTATATTTGACTCTGAAATCGTTCCTAATATAAAAAAAATGTATATAAATGCCCTTGTACAAGTCACTATGATAGCTGTTTGAATAAGGTTTCCAGCAAAAAGGATGAGAATCTCTTTAGCATTTAGCGAGTCCTGATTAATGAAACATGACGATACTTCATTGTGCCTGCCAAACATAACGCTGAGGAGAACGGTTGACCGCAACAAGAGGGCGGCCCTACGTCACGTCAGCAACAATAGGTAAGAGCGGTTCATGAGGCGTCTACTCTTTATTATGTCTACGAATTGAGGCCACCAACCAAGCTTGGCTGGCAGTGAGAGGTTGAGTGGCTAAAGCCTTTTCTCGGCCTACATCCCCCATAATGCTGTACAGTTCTGGATCGGAGTTCAATGAAATTCTATTGAACGTATTTTTGGTTAACATTGATCATGTGTCTACCGCAATATATATTGTTACTGATTTACTGCCCAGCCCTACTCCTAATTGATGAACAAGTTAAATATTTTTAATCCTCTTTTAGAATCTTAAAGAAAAATAAACATTAGCCATAATTGGTGATTTTTCCAAGTCAAAGCTTCACAAAAACTAGGGATTGGAAATTGAAAATTCTGATTTCTGCATCTCGATTTTAAAGATTTTTAATCAAAACAGTATTGTACTAAAAGTACTGACTTTGTCTCACATGATGAAACTCATTACAGTTTAAAAAAATGAAAAGAAAGAGTATCAAAGGCCATGCCAGTGTTATTTTAGACAGTAGCCGCAAGCAGTAAAAGCAACATTTGGGAGGGGTGGCTGCCAGTGGAGCTCTGCCAATCACCAGAGGTGATAAAGGGACCAACTCAATATTAATACAAAAACATCTTTTGCAGCTTTTCCCCATGACCACAGTTCAGGTCATCTGTGGACAAGGTGACAAAGGGAATCTGGAAACAAATGCTGGCAAACCTTTCTCCCCTTCATTCCCTGTTGAGACACGACCATCAGCCTGAGGGCAGGACTGGCCGGTAGACGTTAGAAGAACAAAGTAAGCTTCTGCAATATTTCATATTCAGTCACCTCAAAAGAAGGCATGTTAAAAGAGGTCGCAGCAGCCCTGCTGTATTTGACTGGACTCAAATGCTGCTGTGTCTGTTTGTGATTAAATTAATGATTCTGTAAGTTCACCATTTTAAACATTAGCCATGAATATTTCACAGTGATTTAATATTAATCTGATCAGAAATTATCTTCCTTCAATAATTCAATGTGCGCATTAATAATTAAAAAAAAAGAATGTTATGCACAGCTGAAGGGGGAAGAGGTTGAGTAACACTTGAAACATTTAATCAGTTTGTGAGAAAACAAAATTGGAAACATCCCATTAAGATCCTAATGTGACTAAAAGAAACAGTACATGAGCAACTAAAGAGAGCTAACATGGACTGAGCATCTAAGGACAACACGTGTTGTAAAAACCAAACCCTGCCCAAATTCCTCTACAAGAAATTTATGTGGATTAAATGCTGAACTAAAGCCCTGATCTTTATTTGACAGGGAAGGTGGTCTCTGACTTCCTCATCAAACCCTTGTAGTAGGCCCCACTCTCTCACAGCCCACTTTCGCTGCTGCACATCTCAGGCTTATTTGAAATCTACAACCAGGCTGCGTATTGTGATCCATATGAGGCCTAGACATAATAATCATGCAAAACACTACAAACATTTTATTGAATTAAAGTGTACAGTGGCATATTGCTTTTAAAACCTAGAGCATTAATGAGGTCCTTTATTTGGGTACTGCCCTCCCTCTACGGAGGGAGACTTATCCCATTCTTTATCATCTAACAGTACATATAAGGCAGTCAGTGACACATATTTTTAAGGTACTTTAAGGAAGATGCAGAGTTCAAACTGTTAAGCCATGAAACACCCCTCTCTTATTTAAATGATTCATCTTAACAAGATGTTGCTGGATAGAAAGAGGAACTCCAAAACAACTAAAGAAAATGTCTTTTTGGACTTCATGGTCTTCGGGCATAAAGGCAAAATTTAGCTGTTGTTAATGCTACAACTGTATGGATGCTACAAACAATGAGCCATAGACAGACCCGGAACAGTGAGGAAAGACTGTGCCTCTCAAACGACGCTCCATTACAGTGGAAAAAATGTCAGCAAAGTTATCAAATGAACATGATGAAATTCAACAACAGAGGAATTTCATTCTTGTTGAAGAGACCAATGGTCTGTGCTCTGTCCAATGGAAGCAATGATCGTAACCTACATGGCTTTGTTTACAAAGTATAGTTCACTTGCAAAAAATACAATGTGAAATACAACCTTAAAGGGAGAGGGAGGTATTGTGTATTTTCCAGGCACATAGTACCATTTTATAGGACAAGCAAGCAACTCAGTTACCTCCAGTTGGTTTTCTTGGTTTTTTTCCCCACCAGGGGGCTTTTTGCGGGCTCTAGTGTCCCTTATTTTTATTTATTTTTTTACAGTAGGCTGACAGGAATGGGGTAAGGAGAGGGGGAAGACATGCGGTGAATGTCGACGGGTCTGGGAGTCGAACCCGCGACGGCCGCGTCGAGGACTCTAGGCCTCCAAATGTGGGTCGCGCTATCCCCTACGCCACCACAGCACGCCCACCTCCAGTTGTTATGAAAATGTTATATTCATCAAAAACAATTTAACAGAAATTTGACTTTGCATCCAATGCCTGAAAATTGGCCTCTGTCTCTTTAAGAATGTCCCACCCTTGCTGAAACTCCTTATTCAGCACATCAACACAACAATGCTTCAGCATGCTGTTCATTGTGCCATTTCCAACTGTTCTCAGATAATCTCAGCAGACTGTTTCCATCAGGTGTTAGCTAATTGCTGATGCTACTAGCTTGGAGGAGCTGAGTGGGCAAGGCAAGGGTAAGGGCCAGGAGCTCCTATTTCAGGCTAGACTTATTTACCCAAAACTCCAAGACGGAGCTTTGGGTAAATAGGCGGCGCATTGAATGAACAGGTTAATGGTTGCCATGGGAGATTCAAGGATTTCTCAAGCATACGTGAATGGGTCAAAGCAACATTCCAAGTATTTGTTAGATGAGGGAATAACATTATGCATGTGTACTTCTATGTGTACGAGCTAGAAATTTCACATGTACAAAATATGCAGAGGTGAAGCAACTGTCGCCTTACCACACAAACTCCATAGAAATGAGTGGAGAGGGAACAGCACTGACTCCCATCACAGTGTGACTATTACCTCAGTTACCTGCCAGGCTCCTGGTCTCATACCACAGAGCATAACAAAAAGCCCAGTGACGAAGAGCAAGCCAGGGAAGTGCTGGTTTAAAAGCCGAACGTGACTTTTAAACCAGATGCGCTCCCAGCTGCAATTTGGGAGCGCATTGGATTCAAACTACCGTAATTTCCGGACTATACAATGATGCGGCTTATTTATGCATTTTTTCTAACAGCCGCCAGGGGCGCTCGAGCAGAAAAGGTAAGAGTGAGACAGGTGGAATATATGTGTCGAGGAAGACGCAAGTTTAATGTAACTTAACACGTCTCAGTGCACAGGAGGAAGATGAAGATGGCTCTCAGTGACTTTTACCGGTATGTTTTTTTTAACCAGCCCTGTTAGTGCTGTGCTACCGTATTGCTGCTGTGCTACTGCCGCGTCACAGGCACTGTTTGGAAAGAAAAGCTAAGGTATATTATAAAAACTCTTTCTGCGTACCGTCTGTAGGCACATGCAGCTTATAGACAGGTGCGCTTATGTATGTACAAAATGGTTTTTTCTTTAAAAATGTACTGGGTGCGGCTTATGATCAGGTGCGCTCTATAGTCCGGAAATTACGGTAAATGACTGTGGTGAACCACTGAACCTGTGGAGTAGCTATGTTGTAAAACAGTAACAACAAAACAATACAATGGACATATCTGCACCTAAAACGCACCTATGTAGGTTTCCTTGCTTAGGCACCATTTTACTGACAGTCCACAATCACTGAGGTGCAGTGGCGGTTTCTGGTATGGGTGACATGGCCAACCACCCAGAGAGGCTTCTTGTGGGTGGCAGCGCCCTCTGCCCTCTGCCATGAACGAGAGGATCTGAATGTGAACAGTACGTAATGCAAACCCTTCAACCCCTCTCCCAATTTTTTTTTATTTAAAAGCTTTTCCAGTTCCAGTGGTAAATGTTCTTTCAAAATTTGTTTATTGGCCTATGAGAGAGTGCATTTGCATTGTTATACAATTTTTATGCTATTAGCTAACAATGGCTTCAAAATGACAATATTATTGTTTATCGCAATTTCTGGGACAATTAATTGCCCAGTAAAATTTGTTATTGTGACAGGCCTACATACATGTGGACCAAATTCCAATTGAAATTCCTTATTATGTTTAAGCCAGGCCAGTCTGGGTCCAAAGCCTCTTCCTGTCCTATGGTGAACCCTGTTGGATTGCACCAAAAACAAGAATAAGTTACAATGTCTTGTAAAAGTATTTATACCACTTAAACTTTTGTCAATAATTTTATCTTGTGATAACTACCATATATGTTATTGAGGTTACAGATGAACATTAAATATTTCATAACTCTAGAGCAGTGTTTCTCAAACTTTTTCAGGCTGAGGTCCACTTAGCCCATTTAACCACCTAACCTGAAATTGGCCACCCGATAACACATCTTAATATATGATGCAACCTGAAAGGAACATATTAGTCTCTTAACTCACACATTGTTGTCTTCTTTGTTCATCCTAATGAGAAGAGTGGTGCTGTTTGGTAAATATGACTGGCCATGACAAACCATGTACAGGTCTACTTAGGGGAATTTTGACTTATTTACAGATTCTGGAAGTGTCTAAACTTTCCAATGATGTCAAACACATGGAAATTCAAAAGAAGTTGTTCTTTACTACCAAATGTTATGTGTAACGCACAAAACATTTAGGGCTAGACGCACAACTAAAGAAAAACACACTTGAGTTGCTTTAACAGGAGCAAAGGAAACCAATCACTAGTGAACAATCAGTCACTTATCCATTATTATTTTTAACACAATCCTTTGGTATGCTGATGGTAGCGTTGCACTTTGAGCTCACATCACGCCAAAATAAATGGTCGTTTACATGCAGTACCTTGCAGACCACGAGGAGGTGCCTGCGGACCACCAGTGGTCACATTCAGTCCAACATCAAAAATGGTTTTAATTAAAATGGTCCAGCAGACCCAAAGCCAACTAAAAATCAGCATTCAAAGAAGCTCTTCATTTAATCTGGCACAGCAATGTGAAACTGTAAAACAAAGTATATGCACCGATCTGATATTGCGATCTGTATCACTCCCAATTTTGAAAACAATGCTAAGGGTAGATCTATTCAGTCTAATCCTATTCTATGTTCTTTATTATTTATTTACATCAGGGTGTCAAACTCCAGTCCTCAAGGGCCAGTGTCCTGCAACTTTTAGATGTGCTTCTGCTGCACCACACCTGAATAGAACAATTAGGTCATTAAGGCTCTGGAGAACTTATTTACACAAGGAGGAGGTAATTAAGCCATTTCATTCCAGTGTTTTGTGCCTGTGGCACATCTAAAAACTGCAGGACAGTGGCCCTTGAGGACTGGAGTTGACACCTGTGATTTACATCATATTTAGAATTCCTAATTGCCATTTGAAAGAAGTCTGGTTGCAATTTATTCTATCATGTTTGACCAAAGTAGTCAACTGATTGTCTTTATCAGTTTATTATTCATTTTACATTGGTTGTACTCCTAATTGCACTGAAAAAATTCAAGTTGTGTTGTTTTGACATGTTTGGCCAAGCTTGTGAAACTATTGGTGGATTTAAGGATGGTGTACTGGTGCAGAGTACAAAGTGTAATTCCCTACATTTAGGTTTGTGTTTAAAAATAAAAGCAAAAAACATTTTTAGTCAATTCAGCACTGTAAAACTGAATGGAATCAGCTGAGCGAATAATGTCATCATAAAAAAAAGATATACCATTCCAGTTGTTGAGGAGCTTAGACCAGAAGGCAAGATTGGATCGGCATCCTTTGTCCAGGGTAACTGGGTTGAGCAGGGAAGGGAGAGAATTGGCAAGTGAGAGATGAAAATGTGGCCCTGGGGAATGATGCGAATGGCAATGTTGAGGTGACCTAAAAGGGACAGGAGTTGACATTTGGAAAGAACAAAAGAAGAAATATGAGACTGAAAAATTTTGCAAATGAGAGACAGTTTGTCCCCCTGGAGTGAAGCTACCATGGACTTGGAGTCTAGAGTGATGCCAAGAAACTAGGGCCATTTGGCTGGGCTGATGGTTTTCTCCTCGGACCAAGGAACAATGAAACAATTGTGGGAGAATACCTAAAGAAGGGCTGGGGTAAGTAAAAGGTGAATCAATGACAAGGAAGTCATCAAGCAGGTGCAGGACTTAGGTGAGGTTGGAGACGTTGAGCAGAATCCAACAGGGTACTTTGGAGAGTTTGTTGAAGAGGCAAGGGCTACTCCTTCACCCGAAGAAGAATCTGACTGCGAAGTAAAAATGGTTATCCCATTTTGCTCCCAGCAGGTGCCACTGAGAAGGGTGCACAGGCCATGACCTTTAAGGTATCAGTAAAATCAGTCTTTTTGAGGCAAGCATCTCGACACTCAATTTTGATGAAGGAAATAGCATGATTGACAGGAGCATAATACAAAAAGAATGAGGGTGTGGGAATGAGAGAGTTAATGCTTGGCTACAGGCCAGAATGAGGGGCTGACAAATCGAGGATGAGGCATTTCTTTTCAGAGTGAGTAGCGATGAGTAGCTATACTTGTGAGTAGCGATGCTTGACGGGCTAACATGGAAGAGGACGAAAGGACCAATCATATAACGCTGGGAAACTTTCCGCTGAAGTAACCAGGTCACAACCTCCGGCTCGCAGAGTACAGACTGGAGATTGGGGCAGAAACGAGTGAAAGGGGGGAGGAAACGCAGATATGGAAACCCTGAGACAGTCCGGTAAGTAGGAACTTGACAAAGAAACGATCCGGATGGTGACTGAGGAGAAAAGTTAATTCCGGGATAATAATAGAAGTTGCCAGGAAATTAAAAATTAGGTCCTGGGTCCAGGATGGCCCTTGGACGGACAGCGTGGACAGATTGACTTGAAATTATTACCAATAGCAGTATTATTAAAAACTTGCACTCTCCGACATGGTGATCCATGAGTTGATGGATAGAAGGGACCGGAAATCAATGTCGGATGGCAAGGATAGGAAGCATTGGCATGGAGGGGCAGAGCAAACTTTGAAAGCTGACAGAGTCGCAAGATGAACAGGAAACAGCTCGGTGTGCATAATAAGAATTTTGGTATCAAGGAAGGACCAATCTAAACAAATACTAGATTGAGATAGGACCGAAGCTGCTATGGAAGCGACAGCCTTGTGGTAATGGGAAAAAACGGAACACTTGTACTTAAGATGAAGGTCTGCAATTGGAGACAAATAAGCATCCATCTTGACTCTACAATCCGGAAACAGAGCAGATGACGTCCCTATAAATGCTAAAAGCGGCTACTACAAACTCTTCGATAGAAAGATCTTTAGCAAACCGAGGATCTGAGGACTTGAAAATGGGAGGGAGGTCAAATCAACATAAAGACCTTGAAGGATTTTAAAATGGAGTCTAGGAGAAATCCCTGCCAATCAGAGTACAGAAGTGGGAGAGGGTTGATCAGGACAGATTGCCAAACGAGCGCTCCTGTGAGGTGGAGGTGAAAGAAAGAGACCGCGATCCTCCATGACAAAGTCGTCAGAATCCAAGGCAGCAGACAAGGAATGGTCAAAGCTCGGTCAAGAAAGCGGGTGAAGACGGGATGCTGGGCCTTATTAAGGGTGCAATGCTCTATGATTGGAGGAGATGAGGAAAAGACCAGCACCAATAGGCTGCGATTGAGGATCATGATGACATGATTGGCTGAGCAGGTTAAATGAATAGAGTCTTCAGTTTGAATATACAGTATGCCTAGACAACATTTTGCACATTATATCCCAATGTTGTGACCTATTTAAAAGGTGGCTGTCACTTCCACCAATAAGCCATCTTATTAGATTATTTAATAAGATTGAAACACATGGATCCAAACATTTAAATACACTCAATATACTTCCTTGAAGCAAAGATTTTTAAATGTGTCACTGCCACTCCAGATAGCTGACTAATCTGTGTCATTTTATGATATGGTCTGTTCTAGGAGTGCACCAACTTATCGGCCAGCCTATTTGTCGGTACTGATTTCCTTAATTTTTTGGAGATTATCGATATTTACATGTGAAGCCAACCTGATCTCCCGATCTTATCTACCTCAGCAAAGGTCTTAAAATCTACCACTGTCCTCTTCTGCTCTCCCATGAGAGAGGTTTGACCGATAGACTGGTCCACCAAGTCATGTATGCATGTTTGTAGTTATCAATAGTCACCCCACTGACGTAAACATAACTTTCTTGCTTTTATTTAGCAACATTTCAGACAAAAAAAAATTGGCATTGGCCAAAATCGGAATTGGCAGGTCAGGTTTTTTAAAGATTGGTAATCAGCAATCAGCCAGAAAACTGCGATTGGAACCTAGTCTGTTCTGATAATGACTAAATTCTTAGCCTGTTTTTATCAATGAATGGTTGCTTGTTTTTAAAAGCCATTTCAGTAGAGAACATAAAAGACAGCAACAACACTCAAACCCTTCTGTACCGTTAGTTTTAAAAAATGAAGCACCACAAACAGATGTGCGATAGAAAGTGCTTTTCCTCTTTTAAGTGCTCTGGTGTTCTAATATCTATAAGTGTTTAAACTGAACGGGACAGTTATCACATGTCATTTCCTTACAACCAAAAGACAAAAGCTTTGTTTGTGTGCTCCACATCCTCCACAGAGCCTCTTTTTCTCTCTTTCTTCCAGCTCAGCAGCAGCAAACAGAGTTGTATGCAAATACTAAAAGCCATAATGCACTATATTGTTTGGTGTTAACATTTGAATATTTAAATGCTGCGCTTTAGATCTAGATATTCTCATTTAAATTTCCATACAGTGCTGCTGAATGCATACAGTTAAGCTTACCCGCCTGGCAGGTTGAAAACTTTCTATTTGCATTTTCCCAGCTTGATATTGTTTCAACAGTGTTTTTTACAATTATGTGTCTTCCTGAGTACTTAGTTGTTAAGAACATGAGTTGCTGGTGGTTTAATAAATGACAAAGGCGTGTATGGCCTTGTGTCACAGCCACCCGAGTTGGATGTGTGAATCACCCACGCTGGTGTCACTTAACCAAATTGGTAAAGCTGATAAGCTGTATTTACATAGCAGTGTTGCTGGGCGTGATTATTATCAGTCAAACGTCCCTCCCCACCTCCACACGCTTTAATGGAAAGTTGGAACATAACTTAGTGAGGCTGCCCTCAGGAAAATAGCTCAATTATACCTGTGGGTATAAACACTCGTGTGGCTGGCAGAGAGATAAACAGATGTGCAGTGATGGCCTGCAGTAGTCAAGCAGCTGCTGCTCCGCCTTCATTCATTCACTTGTCCTGATGGTGGATTCCTGTTTCTCTCCCGCTGCAGCCACACTATTTGTTTATGATGTGGCGGTTAACAAAAGCAGATTAGGGCTGAAACAATTATTTGGATTAATTGTGATGAATCACTTTTGAAACTTTTGAAATTGACACATACGGATGCATTGAACCCTATTTTACTACTTCCGATGCCAATACAGAGTTAATATCAGCTGATACAGAAACAGTGCTGAATTGACTTAAACATTTATTTATTTATGTATTTATGTATTTATGTATTTATTTATAAAAGACATTAATGTACCAACTTATAAATGTATTTGGAAACTCTGCACCAGTACAGAAACAAATACACCAAAAACTTCACAAGTTTGGTCAAACATGTAAAACCAACACAATTTGAATTTACTTAGTCAGTGCAATTAGGAGTATAGCAACCGATGTAAAATAAATAATAAAGAAACTTACCAAAAAAACCAAAAAAAAAACAGGTTTACTACCTTGGTCAAATGTAAAAAAAATAAGCTGCAACATACCTTTCAAAAGGTTCAGAAAGTTCAATTAGACATGCTAAACACAGTGCAAAAAAAATAATAAACCGTGTCCTCAGAACACAAAGCACAGAATTGATCCGCCCTTTAGAATGCAGACCAATACAGATATTCAGACAGACTCAAAAAAGAGCTTTTGCTGAAAAAACCCAACACGCTCAGGGAAGTAAGTAGGCCAAAACTACAGGAAAATAAAAAAAGTAATCTGTAAACATGTCCCACGCAAAGTTCCTCCAGTGTTCACCCGGTTCAAATTCTGTAAAAAATAAATAAATCTATTAAACACCCTTTCCTGTCCAATTAATAATCAGGAAAATAATCAATTGTGTTAATGTTAAGTCAAGAAAAAAGGTTGAACTTTTCAAATGTTTTGAAAAAGTTAGATGCTAGAAATATATTTTCAGCAGCAGATCCATCCTTTGCTACAAATGATCCAGTGTTCACTAAATGAATGCTGTTTTATGGCATTTTTTTTCCTATTTGATAAAAAAAAAAAAATTTATTTACATCTTTCAAAGTATTTCTAATATTACATATAAAAAAAGTTTCAAGTGGTTGAATGAAATATCTGCAGAATATGCCCATTTTTTAAATCAAATTAATCATCAGAATAATCTATAGAATAATCGATTACTAAAATGACTGTTAGTTGGAGCCCTAGAGAATATCTTTAATGCGTAAAGGTACTCTCTTAACGGTCAGTTTACAAGGCGTAGACATCAAAAGAGAACGGTCGCTGCCTTTTAGCTTCTCCCTTTCCGAACTTTCCTTTTCTGGTATTACAGTATTCTTTCCACACTGACTAAAAAAGACCACATGAGAGCATTCAGAATGATGTCAAATGATGTTATTTTGTCTCGGTGCACTGTGCATTTGAGCTTGCACTTGTATTGAAAAGGACATCCCCCTTTGGCTGTTGTCTCATTGAGAGCCTACCTGTCACACGGCTGATATGACGCTCTTTGAATGCAATGTGTACGTATGATCAGAGCTGTGGCGAGCCGACCCAGATGACAGAGTGACTGGAGTGTCAAAAGCGGCCCCACAAACAGACATGTCCCTTTTTTCCCCAGACAGGAAGCTGGGAGCAGCAGAGGCTCTGCCTTGTCTCATCTGCCAGCAGTCCTCACTGCCTCTACACCCCCAACTCCACCCTCCGCCTCAACATGTCTGATTGTGTGCAGGAGTCCATGCTGGACGGCTGATTTGATTTCAGCCAGTGTGACACATCTGTTGCTTGTCATGTTGTGTTGTGCCAGTCTGTGAGGCGAGCGAATGGGGAGAACGGGCGTCTGATCGCTGCTTTCATGTTTACAAACAGGGGGCTCAAGATTATGTGCCGGCTGCAGCATGGTAGGAAGGTCAAGAGGTGTGGAGCGAGTAAAGTATATAGATCTGTGTAGTCCATATGCCACGAGCCATCACTTCTCCTGACCAAAGCTCTGTATTGAAATATTGTATGATGAGATGCACCAATCAGGCCTTTTTGGGCTGATACCCATTTATGTTCTTCTTTAAGGCCTGACATGCTAATTCAGAGTTTTTTTATTACAAAGACAGTAGGAATGCACATGTTGCCATTTTCTGGCCCGTTGCCGATCTTCAAAAAACTTGACTAGGGCGCAGTGGTGGCACAGAGGGTAGAGCATGCGACTAGGCATGTCACAATAACAAATTCTGCTGAACAATAAATTGTCAGCATAGGTAATTGCAATAAATGATAATATTGTTGTTTTGAGAATATTTTGAAGACATATAATGGTAATAGCAAATAATGCAATAACACATCCTCAAAGATCAATAAACTTTAAATTCTAATGAACATTTAACTCTGAAATTGGAAGATATTTTAAATGTCCAAAATAAGTAAACAAACCAACAGAATCAACAAATGGTTACTTGATTATGCTATAAAATGGCACAATGTGTTTGGATAATTCTACCAAAATTGAAGGAATTACAAAATTATCGCGAAGTATCAACATAGCTTTTCTTATCTATGTTATTTTTGAGAGATAAAATACATAACTGGAGAAAACAGCAAGTCTCTCCTCACATTTCATAAAAACAAGAATTTCTATTTTTCTTCTTCCAATTATGGTCTTATCTGCTGTGTCTTTGGCGCCACCCTCTGCCTGATTATTGCCCCTTTCGGTGCAATCACAAAAATCTGGAATTAGCGCACACTACTCGGCAGGTATAGATGACCTCATTTACATCCCAGAGGTTTCAAAAAGTGAAATTAATTAGGCCTTAATACATCACAGCACATTTTAAGGACCTATCTGATCAGAGTCAATCAAGGTAAAAATTGGCCAGTGCCAATCCCCAGCTGATAGATTAGTTGCACCTCTAACTGAGACACACGGGAACTCTTGGGGGAGGGGGGAAGTTAAAACACAAAGGGCTGAAAGTGGAAAAAAAAGAAAAGCAAAAAACAGTATGAAGCTAGGTTCCACTAAAAGGTTTCTCTTTTCCTTTACATTACCTACAGAAGATCAATTACTTCTCTCTGATTTGCTACAGCTGCAAATCAAATCTGCATCAACATTCTTCACAGTGTCCTCTTTATGAACTTTTAAAGTACGATGGCAAATACAAAAAAATTTCTAAAAACCTACAAAAATTAAGGCTATAGTCTAAGCAAGATTTCTTCAGTCAGCTTAAAAACACAAGCAATGACCAAGGCTAATTGGAAACATCCAGTCCATCCTCCTATGAAGTACACACGCTACATCAGCAAAAATCAAATGACAGTATTTCAGCCGGTGAAAGTAGACCCACCACTAAAGAAGCAGAAAGGAATTTATTAGCGGGAATGGAGCGGTAAGTTAGGAGGTTACATCTCTGTGTCCTTGTCTGGGCAATAAATATTCAAAAGTGCCATGTAATTACGAGTTTAGGATTAATATCTATACGCTGAGCTCCTCTAACTGTAAATTACTTGGAAAAAGTTCAGAGGGATTTTTTTTTGTTGTTGTTTTGCTTATTCTTAACCAGAATTAAGAATGATATTTAAATATTTTTGATTACCATAGTGTTTTGATCAAAAAAGAAAAAAAGTGCAATATGTAAATGCCATCCCTCTTCAGAGGGTGGGGGAAAAAAATTTTCAGAGGGCTCATTTACATTGTCAAATGACTCAACACTCAATACTTTCCACTTGCTATCAAACTTTGCTCCTGAAAACATATTGACCTGGACATGATCACAGCTTCTCAAAACATACATGACAAAGAAGAACAGAAAGAAGAAAGGCTCGAACATAGTATCAAACACCGTAACAATTGGGGGCTCGTCCAACCACGAGTCAACGCTTTTATGGTGCAGCATGGGGTGGAGGGGAGGGCTCGGTGCTTCTAATTTATTCAGAGGGATCATTTGCTTAGGGCTGTAATCCAAGGATCAGTCTATCCTTCATTAGCCTCAATCTGACATAGATGTGAACAGCATGTAAGCTTGCCACATGAACGCTGCCCCTCCTTCCTCTCTTTCTCTGTATCTGTTCCCCCTCCCTTCTCAGAAAGGAGGGGGAACAGTAATGTTGAACCGTTGGAAATATCACAGGTTGTTAGCATTCCAGAGAGAATTTTACATGAGTGTACATTCGGGCTTTAATTAGAGACTATTTGATCATTCAGCAGCTGGGCTTTATTTAAAAAAATACAGGTTCATGTCGGTGTACGGTGACTGTTGGCGCTGTGCGAAACAGTTAGCATAAAGACGGTTCTATGAAAGAAGTGTTCCATTGAATGTGAAGGGAGAATGTGAGAAAGTATTCCGGCTTTATTTATCACATACAATGTTCAACCGTTGTAAACAATGCGGGTGAAAATGGATCATTTGGATGCTGATCGAAAGCTTTTTGTCTGTAAACTCTCATACTGAGCCTTGCAAAAAGTATTTCAAATGCTGAACTTTTTGAATGTTGCTTTATAACCCTGAATCTAAATATGTTTTATTATACAATAGACCAACAGAAAGTGGTGCATAATTGTGAAGTGAAGATTTTCCATGTTTCCATCAGCTTCTTCAGCAGAGCTTTTTATGTTCTCTACTGAAGAGAAGCATCCTTTGCCCCATGCTGCCACCACCACATTTCACAGCGGTGACCATAACTTCCACATTTTCTTTTACAAATTTAAAAAATCTGAAATTTGGGACGCATATGTCTTCAACTCCTTTTGTTTGATACCCAAAATAAAATCCATATCAGGGTCTATCAGGGTCTCTAAAAGACATCTAACTTGTTGGGTTTTATAAGCTACATTTTTCACAAATCATGAAACAAACCATGAGGTTCACTTCAGATTTACTAAGAGGCAAAGAACACTGTTCAATAATTTATTTGTTAGAACAACATAAGCCCTACAAATAAGTTTGAAATCTGTGTTTGGCATCCAAACAAAAAATCAAAAAGCTGATCTAAGGTGATCTAGAGCCCAAAGAAGAAAGAATTAGAGCATTTTTGATTGTTGACAAAGACTACAATGATCTTTGAACTCTCAGTAACTCAAAAAGCTTAACAAAATTAAGTTTTGATATATAACAAATCAGGAAAAAAAAAAATCTAACATAAATTCAAGTAAAAAGCATTCTATGTTTTCAAAAATCATATTTCATTTCCATCTTTTATCTAATAGAATAAAGAACTGAAAACCATTCTCCATTTTCTTTTTTTTTCACACTTAACCTGACCTGCAAACTGATTCAAGCAAACGTCTCTGCACTGGAACTCTTAATATCAAGAAATATGAAGTAGTTCAAGTGGTACTGTGAGGTGCTGTACTGTAAACAACAACCTGGAACTCTAAATGTCAACACAGAACCATGTGGACCTAAAAAAACGAGCGAGATGAAAATCCGACCTGACCAAGGTCAACAGGGGACGATAAAACAAACAGCAGGTTTAAGGTGAAGTCTTCCCTGCATGAAGGTTAGCCGTGTTTTGTGTTTACACTACATCCCAGGCTTTGAAATTGTTTTGCTTTGTGGAGGTTCTGCCTTGGGGTCACAGTTTGTTTTTGACTTGTTTATACACCACACAAGGAGTAATGACTTCTAGGATAGTCCAGGGAAGGGGGGGAGGGAGGCAGACATGAGCGAGCAACACTCTGCAATTTTTTGCGCCTGTCAGGTTCATGGTTAACCTTTAACTCCCCGCTGAACGGCCTGCGTCACTGTCTGCAGGACTCCAGCAGTCACAGCTGATGTCAGCAAACAGCTGCTGTCTATTACTATACAAAACCCCTTTTCCTACAGTCTTGTGGCGATTAAAAACCACGATGGCTTTCAATATAAAGTAGACTTCTATTTCAAAAAACGTGAGCAGTATCTCCACTTTGGGTACTTACTTTGATGTCAGGCTCCACAGAATGTCACTGCCGGAGTCTCCTCGCTGGTCG
This sequence comes from Alfaro cultratus, assembly GCA_903066825.1. Lineage (NCBI taxonomy): Eukaryota > Metazoa > Chordata > Actinopteri > Cyprinodontiformes > Poeciliidae > Alfaro > Alfaro cultratus. The sequence continues at coordinate 4,750 of CAEFZX010024001.1, read as the reverse complement.
AGCAAATGGAGAAGTGGAGAGGAGATCAAAAGTGAGCAAAGGGCAGAATATGGGGCAGGGATGGAAGACGTGGGGGGGGGTAGAAAAAGAGAAAAACAGTGGAAATTAGTTTCACAAAAGTGTTAAAAAAATAAAAAAACATATTTGGAGATGCACGCATAATATATATATATATATATATATATATATATAAATAACAAGACTATTAAAAAAATGACGTACTGCAACGACTGGAACCGAGCCCCCTTGAAATTGATTACTGCTCTAACTGATTTTAAACCCCAGCTCCTCCTTAACCTTAGATCAAGCTTTTCTTAATCACTGGCTTCTAAACCTGTTGAGGGAAATAAAAAACAGATTACATCTATATTAGAATCAAAATGTACGGGGAAAAAAATTGTCATGCTGTTTCTCTGGTTTAAAGGCATTTTGAATGAAAGAAGATGGGTAAAAAGGGAGCACCCTCCCCACCTGTTGTTATGAACTACAGGTCAGCTGGCTTAAAAAAATAAAATAAAAATAAATTAAAAAAAACAATATTTCCAGCATAAAATAAATAAATAAAAAATAATGCAAAAAACAAAAACAAAACAAGAACTGTTATTCTTTAAAAGATCATAGACAGTGTTATTAAGGTAACCCTGTTAGGTTCATGATCTGCTTTATTCACCAAGTTTGTGCAAACTAACAAAGAATTGGCCTTTGCTTTTGCAGATATTTAAAATATAGATATATTAAAAATGAAAAGTATTTCTTGTAAATATTTATACATCCAGTGTTTTTGCAAAAGCAGAAGACAAGACTGAATTAATGCAAATATTTATGGTATACTGTATGGTTTGTGTCCAGGATGTGTGCGGTCTGCAGAGATTTTTAGCCACCCTTTCCCTGACATCCCAGTTTTACATTATAAACAGCGGAAAAGAGGTAAGTTAGTGTTCAACACGCATTCCCTTGAAAACTACTTGCAATATTGAAAGAAATGCCTTAGATTTAACACTACTACCACCCTCCCAAAAAAATAAAAATAAAAAATCAACAGGTAATAGAAATCAGCCGGTTAGGGATTATTCCTTTAACTTTGAAGGGAATAATCACAGATTAAGAGACCTGGTCATAATTTCAATAACCAATGATGAGTGACAGAAATGTTCCATTCATCCGTAAAGTAAAAAAAAAAGAAAGTATTTTGTAGTTATTTATAGTTCTTAAAGAGAGCGTGGAATCAATTAATTTTGGACAAACCTTTAGAAAAAATTGGGAATCTACAGCAAAATTTGGGATCAGTGCATCTCCAGTGTGAATTACTATGTTATATAATTTTAACTCCAAATGCTATACATTTTCACTCAGGCTTATGTAAGACTCTCAACCTATGGTGTTTTTGCTTACATTCAGTTTACATAAATGTCAGCTAATGAGATTGAAGACAATTTTTTAAAAACTAATTAATTAATGTACTAATTTGTCCCATTACAGTTATCAAATGTTAGTCCACAGCCTTTAACAGCTGGCCTTTGTCATTCAGTCCCTTAGTGTGAAAACACACAGGGAATAAACAGCAAGATGTGTTTCCTGAAAGGGGAGGAGAGGTGGAAAAAGCCCATTCTGCCCCCTAAATCACCACCTGCCCCGCCACAGCCGACGCCACAGGCTTTTCTGCAAAGCTAGGAAAAAGTTCCCCGAGGGGGAGGAGGGGGAGCGTCTGCCAATTCAAACAGTGCTTGACGCCCCCGCCTATCTCTGGCCTGCCTCTGCGGACCTGCCTTCACAGGGGCTTCCTGAGGGCTTGCTGCAGCTGGAGCACTTTGAATAAAGGTAACGGCAATGTCACAGCTACTGTAAACTCGGCCGGCTTTGCTCCTGTCAGCAGGACATTCCTAATAAAAGCAGAAATAACCCCACCTAAAACACAATGCATTGTTTTTTTTTGTTGTTGTTTTTTTTTTTCTTTTTTTTTTCCCACAGGCCACCCAAGTCTAAACTTCCTATGAGTTACAAAGAGAGTACACAGGCGGAAAGGGCAACCACTGCCTCCTCAATTCCTGCCAAACAAAATGCCAGGAGAAATGGCAGTTCCACTCGGCTCCCGGCTTTAAATATACAAGCAATTTAGAAAATGATTAGTCTTATTTTCTTGTTGAGTGCCTGACACCACAGAGGAAACCAGAACAATCATGCAAGCTGGTGCTCTTTTTTCTATTTTTCTGCTGAATTTAGAAACACTAATTAGTTTTGCTCTTGTAAAAGCCAACCTGAAAACGACCAATTAGAAAGTGAAAATGAGATGTGCGGAGGAAACAAGAACTTGTCGTTTGCTCGCTTTAAAGTCCCACATGTGCAACTTTGCCGTGATGACTTTCACACAAAAAATCGGGACTGACTGGCCCAAGTCTTGGTGTCACGTAGACTGCTCTCTGGAGCCACGCAGCCCCTCACTTCTCTCTGTCAGGAGCAAACTATTAAAGATCTGTGGGGCCACATCAAAACCCGCGGCTGGCCGGTTTGACCATGCAGATGTCTGAGGCGCCAGGCAGGGGAGGCTGACCACAGCACCAGCTGGTTTCAGCTCAGGGCTAAAGCGCTAATACCCCCCTCCTCTCCTCACAGGTTCCTTGCTTCTATGAATTTCCTGTTTCAAGGGTAATAATTCCTCCCCATAAAAGGTTTGTTTCAAGCCAATGAGTGATGTTTCAGCCTTTGGGTGATTTGAGACCTCACCTGCTGAGTGGTTGTTATGAAAAGTGCGTGTAAAACTTATGGAAATTATCTTATTTTGCGAGAATTTCATCACTATTCCCAAAGCAAACAATAGCGGGCGTTTCATCACTGTCGACCTGAAGACGGATGGGCTGTCAGAACTCAACCCCTCCCGCCACCCCCACTTATCCAGGATCCAGCTCCTGGACTATAAAGAAGTGGCTAAAAAAGGCCGGAGCAATCGCTTTCCCCGACCTGCGTTTTTTACTGGGGAGGAATTCTCAGATGTCAGATTGCTGCCAACGTCCTTGTAGCCAATGGCGGAGAGGCCAGCAAGTTCACATTAACTGTGGAGTGTAACTGCGCTGAACATCTGCTCATGAATGAGAGCGCTGCCCGCTAAACTCGGCGAGCCCAGAGCCCCACTTATGAAAAATTCAACGCTCTCCTCGTTGGCACGCTTGTTTTTTTTTTTTTTTTTTGCACTATTCTCCCGAGCCCCGGGAATTATATTAGGAGAATTTCAGCGTGGTCTGGTGTATCCGAGGGAACAGCTGGCGCTGGAAAGGGGATGTGCTGCTTAGCAAGAACTAGGGGAGATCTGCCTTCTCCTGTACCATTTGTCCTTGAAGGAAAAAAAAACACTAAAAAAAAACCCATCAAGTTTAGAGATCTAGATAATGCTAAGAAAGCAAAGGCTACGATTAACTGATCGCACACCACACATGTGTTCTACAGTAGAGAGAGCAAAAATGGAGCCAAATCTGGCAAAAGACACTGGAAGAAATGTGAGCGTGTTTCATCATTTCACTAGGAAAAGTGTGGATGTTAAAATACCCTTATCCAACATTAATCTGACATAGGATTGCACCTCTACAGCCCTGCCCTTCATACACTCTGATACTGATTAAAAATTCCTTAATACTTCTGAAAACAGAGTTCCAAAGCATATATTATATGTTAAAATGCAGGATGAGTCAAATGCAGATCTTCTGGGATGACTGATTGAAAGGATCCCATCTCCGCAGCTTGAACAGAGCAAAGCAAAGCCGTATGTACAATTAGTTGTGCAGCACACTGGACTTGTTGCAGTATAATTAACTCATTACTTTCTTGTTTTTAACAAGGTAAACTGTACTTCTCCATTTAAACAATAAATAGATTAGCACATATAAAATAGTTTTCTCTATTCTGTATGAACTGTAGGCTTGTTAAATACACCACTTCAGCCAAAGTTTTTCATGCGCTTTTTAACCAGGCGCTCTTCAAAGTTTCCTGCCCATAACTCTTCACCATGCTGTCATCTAAAGAAGTATTTAATTCAGTGTCCATGATAGAGATGGTATGCGAAGGGATGCTTTATTGACTGATTTAGTTACCGCCACAATGAATGTACTCTCTGCTTAAAGTTGAAAGTGTCCCAGGCATCTGCGCCAAATATAGTCAGGGGAGTGAATTGTAATCTGTCAAAAATGACGGACAGGCTTCAAATGTTTCCGTCGATTTAAAAAAAAAAAAAAAAACGTAAAGTATTCCGTTTTTTTATTCCGAGCACCCGTCCCAACACACCTGACGGTGTAACTCATTACACCGTCCCTGACGGTGTGTCGGGACGGGTGCTCAAAGACTGTGCAGATCAACTGGCTGGAATCTTCACAAAGATTTTTAACCAATCCCTGTCTCAAGCCACCGTCCCTCCCTGCCTAAAGTCCTCCACCATTGTCCCCCTGCCGAAAAGATCCAACATCAACACCCTGAATGTCTACTGTCCAGTGGCACTCACACCAATCATCATGAAGTGCTTCGAGAGACTGGTGCGGAGTCACATCCTAGCCTGCCTGCCTGCTGAGCTGGACCCTCTCCTATTTGCCTACAAAGCAAGGAGGTCCACAGAGGACGCTGTATCCACAGCACTTCATGCTGCTCTGACCCACTTAGAGAAGCAGGGGAACTACGTCAGAATGCTCTTTGTAGACTTCAGCTCAGCATTTAATACTATACTCCCCCAACGTCTGGTGTCCAAGCTAGCAAACCTTGGGCTCCCATCAAC